>WNWK01002318.1:20403-216149 GCA_009830355.1 Cherax destructor | reverse complement strand
TTTGTCTCCACAGATACCTCAACGCACCACTCACCTTTTTTCCTTCATCAATTCTATGGTTAACCTCATCCTCCATAAACCCATCCACTGACAAGTCAACTCCCAAATATCTGAAAACATTCACTTCTTCCATACTCCCTCTCTCCAATGTGATATCCATTTTTTCTTTATTTAAATCGTTTGATACCCTCATCACCTTACTCTTATCTTTGTTCACTTTCAACTTTCTACTTTTACACACCCTCCCAAACTCGTCCACTAACCTTTGCAACTTTTCTTTAGAATCTCCCATAAGCACAGTATCATCAGCAAAAAGTAACTGTGTCAATTCCCATTTTGTACTTGATTCCATATAATTTAATCCCACTCCTCTCCCCAACACCCTAGCATTTACTTCTTTGCAACCCCATCTATAAATATATTAAAAAACCATGGTGACATCCCACATGTCTGTCTAAGACCTACTTTTACCGGGAAGTAATCTCCTCTCTCCTACACACCCTAACCTGAACCTCACTAGCCTCATAAAAACTCTTTACAGCATTCAGTAACTTACTACCTATTCCATACACTTGCAACATCTGCCACATTGTTCCCATATCCACTCTATCATATGCTTTTTCTAAATCCATAAATGCAATGAAAACCTCCCTATCTTTATCTAAATACTGTTTCACATATATGCTTCAATGTAAACACTTGATCTACACATTCCCTACCCACTCTAAAACCTCCTTGCTCATCTGCGATCCTACCCTCTGTCTTACCTCTAATTCTTTCAATAATAACCCTACCATACACTTTACCTGGTATACTCATTAAACTTATTCCCTATACACACATAACTCTCACATATAAAGAGAGGAGCTTACGACGATGTTTTGGTCCGACTTGGACCATTTACAAAGTCACACTAACACAAAGGACAGGTAGAAGGGGTATTTATAGGCAGGAAGACAAGGGATGGCACAAGAAAGTGGTGGAGGGGTAATAATGGAGGTAGTAGTGGTAGTAGTAGTAGTGGAGTCAGTCATATTCTAGGAAAGGAGCACTGCAATGAAGCTGGTGGCCCGCATAGGGTAAGGACAAGAACACAGAGGGGGAGAAAATGAAAATAAAAATAAAATAAAGAAGGACAAATACAAGGCAAAAGAAGAGAAAATAAAACCCAGAGGAGAAAGGAGAAAGAGGAGAAGGGGAAAGAGATAGAAGGGGAAGGAATCAGGTTAAGTCACGGGTGTTCTGTATTTGAAAAATAACTTCAGAGGTGTCTAAATTATAAAAATTAGAAATTATTTTGAGCATTTTATTAGGAGACATTATTACATTTAATTATATTGCATGTTATTAATATACCATTGTTCATGCTCAGATTTGGTAGTTATGTGTATGTGTGATACATGCACTTGTGTATGGGTGGTTATCCATGTATGGCTGATGATCAGTGCATTTAGATTTGTTAATGGTTCTGGAGATTATCATTTCCAGCTTGGTCTCATATTAGGTCTTATAAATTGGAAAGGTTGAGGGTATCAAACAATTTAGATAAGAAAAAAAATTATATCAGATTGGAGGGAGGGAGTATGGAAGAAGTGAATGTCTTCAGATATTTGGGAGTAGACTTGTCAGCGGATGGGTTTATGAATGACAAGGTAAACCATTGAATTGTTGAAGAAAAAAGGTGGGTGGTGCATTGAGGTATCTGTGGAGACAAAGAACATAATCCATGGAGGCAGAGAAGGGAATGTATGAGAGTATAGTGGTACCAGCACACTTATATGGGTGTGAAGCATGATTTATAAATGTTGCAGCAAGGATGAGGCTGGAGGCAGTGGAGATGTCATGTCTAAGGGCAATATGTGGCATAAATATTATGTAGAGAATTATGCAGTTTGGAGGGACTTCTAAACTGTCGTATCTGAGCGCCTCTGCAAAGACTGATTATGTATGAGTGAGGTGAAAGTGTTGAATGATGATGAAAGTATTTTCTTTTTGGGGATTTTCTTACTTTTTGGATCACCCTACCTCAGTGGGAGACGGCCGACTTGTTGAATTTTTTTTTTTAACACATTGGTCATTTCCTGCCGAGGCAGGGTGACCCAAAAAGAAATTCATAGTGTGGAAATTAGAGGAGATGTGGAGTTACTAAAAGTATTATTCAGAGGGCTGAGGAGGGGTTGTTGAGGTGATTTGGTCATTTAGAGAGGATGGAGCAAAATGGGATGACTTGGAGGGTGTATAAATCTGTAGTGGAGGGAAGGAGGGGTCAACCTAGGAAAGGATGGAGGAAGGGGGTAAAAGAGGTTTTGTGTGCAAGGGGCTTGGACATACAGCAGGCATGTGTGAGTGTGTTAGATAGGAGTGAGTGGAGATGAAAGAGTTTTTTGGACTTAACAAGCTGTTGGAGTGCGAGCAGGGTAATATACTTTGTGAAGGGATTCATTGAAACCGGTTAGCCGGACTTGAGTCCTGGAGGTGGAAAGTACACTGCCTACACTTCAAAGGAGGGGTTTGGGATATTTGCTGTTTGGAGTGACATCTGAACTGTTGCATCTGCATGCCTCTGCGAAGACAATGAATGTGTGAATGATGGTGAAGGGTTTATTTTTTGGGTTACCCTTCCTCGGTGGGAGACAGCCAGCATGCTAAAAAAAAAATATTTTGAGAATATGAATCATTAAAACACAGGTAAGTAAAGTGTATACTGAATGCAAATAGAAGTTTGTAAGATTTGACTTGTCATTTTTTGTTTTCATTAGACAAAAGACCAGCAATCTTGCCAAGGTTTAAAGCAGTCAACAAGTCTCCATTTCACTCTTGCATAGCAGTATTGATAATGAAAATTGTATTTTAAGACAAAATAATTGGATGAAGTAGGAACTTAAATAAATAATAAGATAGTGGGAAACATGTAGTGTGGAATGTTGGTCTTGGTAATGGTCAAGAATCTTTAGTGGTAACAATACAAGATTTGTGTTGAATGTTGGGCTGAGTGCAATGAAGAATCTGTGTTGACAATAAGTGATGTGTGGTATGCTGGGCCAGAGTTCAAATATATCTCATGTTAGCAATAAATCACTTATGTACAATATTGAGGTAAAGATGAAGAGTCTCTCCTATGTTAGCAGTAGATGACTTATGAAATATTGGTCTAGGGCTCGAAAATACCCTTAGTGTTATCAATAAATGACTTGCACATAGCACTGTAAATTAATGTAAACTTAACATGAAAATATATACAATATTAATATCTTTCTAACATTTTTCAACAGCCTCAGGAAGAAGTAAGAAGAAAGGTGGAAAGCAGATGCGTGAGGTATTAACATTAGTCCCTATACCTGCTCCTTTAAGATACTGTGTAAGTTTTCAGAAGTAGTCAGTAATGAGTCAGCTAACAAATGAAGATAATTATATGCTGCAAACTAAACTAACATAACTAACAGGTAGGTCTTGTGGGTAAGAATGAGACTTACATTTTTCTCTAGGTTTACACTTTTAAAAATCTTGTATGATAAACTCATATAAGACAAAACCCTATGAGCATAAGCTCTATTCCTTTAATTACAGATGAATAACAGATACACAGGGAAACAATATTGGGGAAGCAAGGAAACAGTTATAATTTTGGTGGAAAAAGGTTGTGGTGCAGGTCTAAGTACAGCTAGTCCTCCACTTCGGCGAGTTCCACTTTCGCAGTCTTTGAACATTCGCGAATGCTCAGCCGCCCAATCATATTTACTAAACAAATGCGGGAAAAAAGTATGGGGAAAACGCTTCCCGCCACTTCCCTACTACCCTTCCTCTTACCCCCTCAGCCGGCAGCCCGCCACTCAGTCATTGTCCAGTTACTGTTCACGTCGGTCGTGTCCAGTTACTGTTCGTGTCTTACCGTACACATTTGTTTGTGTGGTGGTGCAAGTATGGCCCCAAGTGAGCAGCAAATGCTATTGGTGAGCCAACCCCTAAGTGCTTAAAGAAAGACTTTGTATGATACGTTGGCTAGTGATGAGGCTAGCCTCTCAATAGTCCATGAGAGTGTCAAGGATTTGTGCCCTCAGACAGTGAAGGGTTGTTGAAGGGCTTTGTGGCCAGTGTATGTGTGTGATTTTGTTGGATTTGGTCCTCAGGACAAGGTTAACAAAGCCGTGAGGAAGACTGTGGAGTTAGCAAGGCTAGTTGGTGGTGAAGGGTTTGAGGACATGCAGGAGGGTGAGGTTGAGAGAACTGGTTGAAGAACATGCACTGGGCCTAAATGATGAAGAATTGTTGGAGATTGTGCAGGCAGAGAGTGAGGATGAAGAAGAGGAGTGTTGCTGAGGCCAATCAACCTCAAGCCCTCACCCTTGAAAAACTAGGGCAAGCGATGGGAATGACAGCACAGCTCAAACAATTTTTTTATGACATAGACCTATCGAAGTTGAGGGCTTTGAAGGTGATGAGCGACATTGATAGGAGCATAATTCCCTACAAAACTCTGTAGATATGAAGAGGAAATGATCTCAGTTGCCCATCACAATGTTCTTCACAAGGAATCCTGCCACTACCCTTGCTGCTACCCCTACCACCTCTCTGGAACCTCAGCCCGTGGCAGAATCTGACTCCGTTGCTAACTCTGACTCTAGCGATGTCGGCAGTGACGCTGGCAGTGAAGAGTTAGAATCCACACACTAGACTCATCTTGCCATGCAGTTACACTCCATATAATCACCTCCATTCAACTGTCATCAGTAACTGCATGGCTAACTATCATTACCATCATCATCGTCATTGTCATCATCATCACAAGTCGTCAGAGTTTGTCTGCCTAACCTTACGAGTGGTGAGTGTTTTGTTTGTTCATTATTTGTTATTAAACCATAACATGTATATACAATATTTTACGATGTTTTCATGTGTTTTGTGATTGTTCGTGGTTCAATAGGTTAAGGAAGCAGTATTGTTTGGCTAAGTAAATGCTATTATTACATTTTCCCTACAATATATTTGTGCATCAAAACATTCACGAATGCTACAGTACAGTATTATTATATTTCCCTACATCATATTTGCGCACCAAACATTCGTGAATTTTCAAGATTCGCAAGGTTCTTGATCCCCTAACCCTTGCGAATGTGGAGGGCCTCCTGTAGTGTCTTAGTCTCAAGATGATCTGTTAGAGAAATAGCTTTGTCAGAGGTAACTTGCAAAACTCTCTAAAGGGGACTGCAAATCTGAGGTTGCAGAAACAGCCAACTTGTGTACAATATGGCAAGTGGAACCAGGTGGAAGTACAGTACAAAAATATAGATTAGCCGTGGAGCTGAAAATGTAAATAGCATATCCTACTGCTGTATGGCCATTGAATGCAATTTTGAAAGTATGCAATTTTGTAAAGCCAAAGAGAAGTTAAAAGCAAGTGGGGTTAATTTAAATGTGGTTAGCAACTCATTCTTGCCTGCAGATCCACGTATAATTTTCATATTGGGCCTGTCTCCTTGTACTGATATTATCTTTTGCATGTTTTTACTCTACAGCTAAATTTTTAGACAATTGCTGTTGATCATTAGTTGTGGGCATTCATTTATGAATATTTTTGTAGAATTAGCAGGTGATATAGAAGTGCTTGGTAGCAGTGCTTATAACTACAGTAAAAGGTAAGACAATACTGTTTGCTTCTAATCACATCTACCATAACTAAGCTGAGTTGATACATTAGCAACTCAAAAAGGGACTACTACTGTTTGCTGATGACTTGTTCACCTTGGTGAGAAATTAGCTACAATTTTGTAATTAACAGGTAAGTAAGGTGCTATTGTTTTTATAGCTTTGTTTATTAACATCTCTAGCATGTCAAGGTGGTTCCTTGATGCCAGTAAGGGGCTCTTGGTTTAAGGAATTTGATCTGACCTCCCCTTCCTTGGATTTAACCTGAATGCCTGCCATTCTCTCAGACACTGTATGACCCCTATAGGTTTAGTTCTTCCCCCCATCCCTCCATGAATGTAATAATAATAAGGTCTAATATACTAACAAAATTAACTCGTTGAATTTTTAAACCAAGTTACAGAAGATTAAGTGTAACTAATACATTTTGACTGTGGTTGAGTGCAATGTAAAAAGACAGTTAGTCATCAACTCCACGATGGTTTGTGCCTCTCAAGGAAATATTGGAAATATCTTTGAAGTTTGATCAATCTTGAAAGCATCAGGACGTTTATCTGAAAAGTGAAAATTGTGAAATGCAGTTTTTTGTTTCATTGAGGATACCATTACTTTTAAAAAATAATTGATTGCAGTTTTGTTCAATGGACTAGTTCACTGCACTGCATGAAGAAAGTGTCACATGCATGGATTAATATTTTTAAAAGTCCTTACCTCTTGCATCACTAAGTTGTGAACACACACTGGAGAAGTTTTTAAGTTGCACTTGGAGAGTAAGGTAATGTTTATGAAGGGATTTAGGGAAACTGGTTAGCCAGACTTGAGTCCTGGAGGTAAGAAATGCAGTGCCTGCACTCTGGAGGAGGGGTGAGGATGTTGCGTCTTGGAGGGTCATCTGAACTGTGATGTTGTCGCCCTTCTGGCAAGACAGTGATTGATTGAATGAGTGACAGTGAAAGTCTTTTCTTCTTTGTCAAGTCACTCTACCTCAGTGGGAGATGGATGGAATGTTAAAAAATATATATATATTAAAGAAAAGTTGTTTATGCTTGATTCACAAAAACATTGTTAGTACATTCTTTAGGTGGTCCTTGTACCAAACAGGTGTATCCCACCATAAATGGCACATGTATTTTCTGTGAAATAGGGTACAAAAATGAGGAAAGGCATGTTACTGAATCAGAAATTTATATGGTTCTGAGAGCAGGAATGTATACTAACATGATAGGAAGGTTTGGTAGCAGTGGCTTTTGAACATTATATACTGTATTTGTACATAAACATATTTTGGAGGGGTTTGGATGTCCAACAGGCATGTGTGAGCATGTTAGATAGTGAGTAGAGGCAAGTGGTTTATATGACAATGTGGTGTTGGAGTGTGAGCAAAGTAATGTTTATGAAAGGATTCAGGGAAACAGATTAGCTGGACTTGAGTCCTGGAGGTAGAAAGTAGTACAGTTTAACTTCCACTAACGAACGCATCCACGTGCGAGTTTTTCCAGATACGAGCAGTCGCTTGGTGGATTTTTTGTTTCCATACGCGAGCGAAATTTCCAGATGCGAACGGGTCTCAAGGGAGGTTCCTTGACGCTGGTGAGGGGCTCTTGCTCTTGATCTAGGGAATTGGATCTCATTTGTTTGTTGGACAAACAAATGCTTCTTAACGTACACCAAAAATGACCATAAATAACGGCGTTCATTTCTCAGCCACTAGCCGCCCCTTTTTGGTATATTTTCGTATGTTTTTTATGGTTGTATTCTCGTTTTTTGGTCTCGTTTGATAGAATGGAAGATATATTACAGAAATAGATATGATTTTGATTGGTTTCACAATGAAAAGTACCTTGAAATTGAGCTCAAATTTGCAGAAATGTTTGATTTTTCCTGATGTTCAAGAGTAAACTGTCCAATTAGTACGTACGTACTAATTAATAATAATAATACGTGTAATATAATAATAATAATACATGTAATATAATAATAATAATAATATAATACCCCTTCTCCTGTATATGTTACTAAATGTAAAAGGGGAAACTTTCGTTTTTCATTTTGGGCCACCCCGCTTCGGTGGGAAACGGCCGACGGGTTGAAAGAAAGAAAGAAAGATGTATAATAATATAATATGTATAATAATAATAGTACAGTATAATAATACGTAATACCCCAATGGAAATAAGTCGCTCTGTCTGACTTTTTTGGGTTATCCTAGGCTCTCTACACATATGCTGCTATGTATGATAATCTATGTAAATGTATTTGTGTATACCTGAATAAACTTACTTACTATAATAATAATTATAATAATAATATGTACGTACTACTTATAATAAGTTAGTTTGAGCATGCCACCATGAGATGGCAGTGCATATCAAAACAAAGCGCTCAACTGTTCACGGAGGTTACCTCGTGGGTGAAGGAATTAGTAAGCAAGTTTATTCAGGTATACACAAATACAGTTACACAGATTATCATACATAGCAGCAGAACCTAGGATAACCCAAAAAACCTAGGATAACCCAAAAAATTCAGACTGTTTTTTCCTTATGTGTATCAATTAAGTGTACATAGGATTAAGAGTGTATCACCCAGAGAAAGTTTCGAGTGGTCATGTGTTGGAGCTATGTAATGATGCTTGCGTAAGTCATTTCCGAAACATTCTGAAAAAGGATGAAACGAAATGAACTCTTGACAGCATACGCCGATGTGCCCAGCATCTCTTTCCATCTCCAAGGTAAATGCTATATTACTACATAATTTCTTTACGTATTATTATTATTATTATTAGTGTTTTCCTTATGAAACTATGTACGTAGTGATCTAATGGAGTTTGCCTTACAAACTTCGTTTTCTGTTATAATAAAAGCATGGGAAGGTATGTGGGAATGGCCGCCGTGGTGGCCATATACACAACAAAAACAAGGGTCGCTGTGCAGTCTCCACTTAACACTGCTCACATACGTAATATTTCATTCATTCTAGTGCATACATATATCATGTTTCTATGTTATTAATATTTTTTATTATGTCATATTAGACGAATTGTGATAGATAAAAAAGCCGTAGAGTTGACATTAGTGAAATATTGAAGTATATTTTGTCGTTCCTGAGAGCCGGAACAGATTAATTGCATTTCAGTTAATTTAAATGAGGAAAATTGACTGGTTACGAGCAAATCCAGATGCGAGCAAGGTCATGGAACGGATTAAACTCGCAAGTAGAGGTTCCACTGTACCTGCACTATGAAACAGGGCTGGGGATATTGCAGTTTGAATGGGTATCTGATCTGTAGTATTGATGCACCTCTGGCAAGACAGCGATGGAGTGAGTAATGGTGAAAGTGTCTTTTTTGGGTCACTCTACCTTTGTGGTAGACGGCTGTGTTAAAAAAAAAATTGACTGTAAACTGATCTATGACCATTTACTAGATGACTAAATATACTCAGGGTTGGTTCCAGGGTTTCATAAAGTTATGGGGAGAGGGAAGGCAGTGGCAAATGAGATTTTTGAACATCTTGTCATCAAAATCGCCAAACACTGAGGATGGGAAATATTTCATCCTGTACTATAACACAAATGGATACAGTGCAGGTGCTGTTAGGCCTTTTGAAGTAACCTGTCTTCCAGTTCAAGCTTGCATTTTTTTTTTTGCTGAATTACTCTTGTTTATTTCTATTTTTAAATTATATAAAAAAACTTTTTTAGGTTATGTTTGGTCAATTATTTCTTTATAATTACGCCGACACTTGCAAAATGTGAACAAGAAAGGTGGTTTACGTCTGGCAGTGTGGGACATACTGTAAAATATTGAGCCTGCATTTTCTCACAAACTCTTTAAAAAACTGAGAGGTTGGATTGTCTGATTTTTTTTTTTTGGGGGGGGGGGTTACAATGGACATTCAGTTAAAATTATCACTGGTTCGGGTCAGAGTGTAAACCTGGCTCATTTAAGATCCTGAATTTAAATGATAATTATTGGGTACAGAGATAAAGTTGTTATTCCTTGATCTAGGCAGTGTGTTTGTGTGTAAAGCAAAAAGGAGGTATCTTGCTGCTATTGAGGGGTTCTTGAACCAAGGAATTAGATTTGACCTTCCTTGGATTGAACCTGATTGCTCCCCATTCCTCCAGGCTCTGTATAACCCCAACAGGTTTAGGGCTCCCTTCCCTACATGCATGTAAATATAATAATTAGAATAGAATATTCAGTTGCATGATGTTTATGAAATGCATTGTACTTGATCTAGTAATTTTATATAGGTTAAATATTCCATTGCATGTAAACTATGGTTTAATTCTAGGTCATTCATTGCTTTATTTAGCCTTAAACTGTGGATTAAATATGCTGCTGTGTTTATATGTCTTGCACAGTTCAAGGGTTGATGGAAGTTAAGTACAAAAGTTATCAGTCTCACAGAATTCCACAGTGTGCATTGCTACTTGTGTACTAGGAGAAGACTGTACAGATCACTTGCTCTAATCAAAGATGTTCATTGGAATATTATTAAAAAAAAATTTGGTTAACTTTATGCAATTGCTTCCTTTTCAGGGTCCTAGCAATGCTACTGGAATGAGAGGACGAGCAGCTAGCAGCCCAACACCTCACGGTCACTCACCACGTTCAAGAACACCCCAAGGCTCTTATCCACCACCGCCAAATTACACCCCTAAGTATGTTGAGATAAGTAATGTGAGCCATATGGGTTCAGCACTTTCCATAAATATGAAACTGTATTAATTTTTTTTTTTAAACTGACAGCCATCTGCAAAGGCAGGGTGATCCAAAGAAGAAAGCACTTTCACCATCATTTATTCAATTGCCATCTTTCCAAGTGTGCTGACATCACAGTCAGATTAGCCTCAGACTGCAACATTTCCACCCTTCCTTCAGAGTGCAGGCACTGCCCATTCCACCTCTAGGATGCAAGTCTGGCTAATATGTTTGCCTTAACCCTTTCGGGGTCGGTGCCGTACTAGTACGTTTTACGAGCAGGGGTTGGTGCCGTACTAGTACGCCCAAATTCTAGCGGCCTCAATTTAAGCAGAAAACGTCTGGTAGGCATACATATGAAAGAATGGGTCTGTGTGGTCAGTGTGCGCAGTATAAAAAAAATCCTGCAGTACACACTGCATAATGAGAGAAAAAAAACTCTGACCGTTTTTTTCGATTAAAACAGCGACTTTGCAGTCGATTTTCGTATGGTATTTATTGATGTATTCTCGTTTTCTTGGTCTCATTTGATAGAATGGAAGATATATTACAGAAATAGAGATGATTTTGATTGGTATGACAGTGACAAGTACCTTGAAATTGAGCTCAAAGTAGCAAAAATGTTCGATTTTTGACGATGTTCAAGAGTAAACAAATCACACCATGCCTCCAATACACATCAACTGGCGAGTCTTATATTCATGCACAAGTGCTCTGATATTATTTATACCATTTTTACAATGATGCAGTTGTATACATAACAGTAAATCTTCTATTTTTTGTGAGAAGGGGAATCCCCCTCCATAAGGACTTCAGGTATCAAAGCCCTATCTGCGTGAAAATTCACAAATTTACAGCGCCGGTTGTTCACTGAATAGTAGCAACGGGCGTACTGACGCTACTGCCTCCACCACTGCTTCAACTACTGCCTCCACCACTGCCTCCACATCTTTTCATATTTCAAAATAATTTTTCTTCCATTGTTATTATTTTTTTTTATTAACACATCGGCCGATTCCCACCAAGGCAGGGTGGCCCGAAAAAGAAAAACTTTCATCATCATTCACTCCATCACTGTCTTGCCAGAAGGGTGCTTTACACTACAGTTATAAAACTGCAACATTTACACCCCTCCTTCAGAGTGCCGGCACTGTACTTCCCATCTCCAGAACTCAAGTCTGGCCTGCCGGTTTCCCTGAATCCCTTCATAAATGTTACTTTGCTCACACTCCAACAGCACGTCAAGTATTAAAAACCATATGCCTCCATTCACTCCTATCAAATACGCTCACACATGCTTGCTGGAAATCCAAGCCCCTCGCACACAAAACGTCCTTTACCCCCTCCCTCCAACCTTTCCTAGGCCGACCCCTACCCCGCCTTCCCTCCACTACAGATTTATACACCCCGAAGTCACTCTGTCTCGTTCCATTCTCTCTACATGTCCAAACCACCTCAACAACCCCTCCTCAGCTCTCTGGACAATCGTTTTGGTAATCCCGCACCTCCTCCTAATTTCCAAACTCCGAATTCTCTGCATTATATTCACACCACACATTGACCTCAGACATGACATCTCCACTGCCTCCAGCCTTCTCCTCGTTGCAACATTCATCACCCATGCTTCACACCCATATAAGAGCGTTGGTATAACTATACTCTCATACATTCCCTCTTTACTTCCATGGACAAGGTTCTTTGTCTCCACAGACTCGAAGTGCTCCACTCACCCTTTTCCCCTCATCAATTCTATGATTCACCTCATCCTTCATAGACCCATCCGCCGACATGTCCACTCCCAAATATCTGAATACATTCACCTCCTCCATACTCTCTCCCTCCAATCTGATATCCAATCTTTCGTCACCTATTCTTTTTGTTATCCTCATCACCTTACTCTTTCCTATATTCACTTTCAATTTTCTTCTTTTACACACCCTACCAAATTCATCCACCAACCTCTGCAGCTTCTCTTCAGAATCTCCCAAAAGCACAGTGTCATCAGCAAAAAGTATCATCCTTTACAGTATATGCTAACATCCCCACATCTGATTGATAATTGCGGTGTCTGTATATATTTTGGTGGAATATTATAGGTACACTCATCTTCTTTTGTTTGGCATCCCATTTATAGGCCCATCTATGTCACTAGGACATTTAAATAGCTGCAATGTATTCCTGATCTTTCTCTTCTCATTCTCTCTCTCTCCATATCTATCTTTTTTGGGTTAGATTGGAGCAAATGGAGACAAAGAGATTTTTGGTATTTGACTTGATGTCAGAATGGGAGCAAGGTAACATTTTTAAAGGGATTACAAGAAACTGGTTAGTTGGATTTTATTTTTTAATTTTTTAAAGTGGGAAGTACAGTGCTTGTCCACTGAAGTATAGGAGAGCATGTTGCAGTTCAGAGAGTGATTTCATTTATGATGTCCAAGAATGCTATTGAATGAACAATGTTGAAAGTGTTTTTGGATCACCCTGCCTTGGTGGAAAATGGCCAATATGGTGAAAAAAAAAATTAGTTGGTTCTGTATTACATGAACGTAAAAGTATATTGCTTCAATTTGGTATTCATATTATTTAGAATAATATAGTTGTATTTTACCTAATGTACTGTGTTTTTGTTTTTTCAGAAATTATTCTAATCGAGGGATGGGTCGAAGTAATAACAGTAATTACAGAAATGCACAGAGTCCTGCAAGAGATGGATATCCATTATTACCTGTAAGAACTGTTTTGGTAAGGAATTTCTTGTAGCCTTTTAGTTTTGAAGCCAGAAAATGATACCATAAGTTTACCACAGAATACCATGAATAATTGTCATATATTTATGTTGCTTTTGCTTAATTGGTCCCTAGGAACTTTCCCTCTGAAAAGTGACAATAATTGACAAATCTTCAGGAAGGCTTATATAAGTATGCTTTCCAAATCTGTTATATTTTGTGGATTCTCTCATGGGATCCACTTTTCCATTCAGAAGTGTTCCTTGCTACTTTCTTGTTTTAATGCCTCATAAAATGAACTGCATATTTGGATCCTGGTGGATCAGAATGGCAGATACTTCGAATGAAGATCAATCCATTTTTTTTTTTTTTAAAGTAAAACATATCATAGGCTTTTTCAACAAAAAGTTATTAGATGTAAGTGTGTTATGGTATTTTGTGTATGAATTTCAAATGAGTTGAAATTTAATTAGCAGTATTATACCTTTGGGGTTACCAAAAAATATAATTTAGAGGGGTTAGGAGGGGTTGTTAAGATAGTTTAGGCATTTAAGAGAGGATGGAGCAGAATAGGATGACCAATAGGGTTTATAAATCTGGGAGAAAAGAAAGAGGTGTAGGGGCGTGTCAGAAAGGAGTTGGAGGGAGGAGGAGGTAAAGGAGCCTTTGAGTTTTATGGGCTTGTGCAGTCTTGTGTGAGCATTTTGCACATGAGTGAATTGAGATGAGTGGATTTTTGGCCTGACATACCGTTGGAGTGCAGGCAAGGTAACATTTAGGAAGGGACTAGGAAAAATTGATTAGCCGAACTTGAGTCTTGGAGGTGGAATTGGGGATGTTGCAGTTCAGAGGGTCATTTGGATCATAAAGTCTGCTCATTTTGGACAAGACAGCTATTGAATGAGTTGCCCTTCCTTGGTAGAAGTTGGCTGATGTGTTAAAAAATAGAAGAAAATGTTTCTTTAAAAGAAAAAGAAATATTACAAGCACTATTGAATGCAAACTCCAAAACCCAAATGTCAAAATGTTAGTACATTAGTACAGACCCAAAACATAGAGGATTAAGCTAATTAAGGAATACAACTCTCGAGTTAACAACATTTAAATACAGATTTTTATTCAAAAGCACCTACAGAGGAGTGACAAAAAATCTAGGCAATGAAAGACTGGACATCAGATTGGAGAGTGGTGGTATGGAGGAAGTAAATGTGCTTCAATATTTGGGAGTGGGTGGATGGGTCTATGAAAGACGTGTTAAACCATAGAATAGAAGAGGGAAAAAAAGGTGGGTGGTGAGCTGAGGCATCTGTGGAGACAAAGAACTTTATCCATGAAGGCAAATGGGAATGTACCAGAGTATAGTGGTACCAACACTGTTATAGGGTGTGAAGCATGGAGTTTGGAATATTGCTATGGGAAGGAGGCTGGAGGCAGTGAAGATGTCAAGTTTGAGGGCAATGTGTGGTGAGAATATCATTGCAGAGAATTTGGAATGTGGAGATTATAAGATGATGTGGAATTACCAAAGGTGTAATTCAAAGTACTGAGAAGGGGTTGCTGAGGTGGTTTGGGCATTTACAGAGGATGGAACAAAGGAAGGGTAGAGGTTATCTCTGGGAGGGTTGGAGAGAGGTGGTAAGGAAGGTTTTGAGTTAAAGGGCTTGAACATTCGACAGGCTTTGCATGAGCACGTTATATTGAGAGAGTGGAGACAAGTGTTTTTTTTTTTTTTTCGTGACGTGAAGTACTGTTAGAGTGTGAGCAAAGTAACGTTTATGAAGGGATTCAGGGAAACTCAGTTGGCCAGACTTGAGTCCTGGGTGAGAAGGGCAGTGCATGCACTCTGGAGGGGTGAGGATATTGCAGTCAGAGAGTAATCTGAATTGTGATGTCAACAAACTTCAGGAAGAACAGTGATTAAATGAATATTGGTGAATGAGGTAAAACAAAAAAGAAATTCATCCCATTTTGCCTCTGGATACTGACCATGGAACCCAAAGGTGGTACAGCAGGTCCTTGAATAACGTTTCATTCAACGACATTTCGTTATAACGTTGATGAGGAAAAATTAATACAAGTGACCATAAAATAAAAATTTGGTGCACTGTTCACCTTTAGCACTCATGATGGCTGTGGCCACAAAAAACAGTAAAAATGTGTGACATTTAGAAACAAAATTAGAAGTTTTAAAGAGGTTTGACAATGGACAATTAGCCTATGGTAAAATTGGTTTCATTAAGTGAAGACTTACTGTACTAGTGATGGAGGTCCGAAGAAAAAATTAAGCTTGAAATCAAAATATTTCTGTTTGGGGTTTTCAGAGCCACCACACCACTGAGAAAATGCTCAGTATGGCATAAGCTGTGATAACCCTGAAAATCCACTATAGGTTAAATTGTTTTATAAAAGTTTTTATGTATTGGAGACAGATTCTTTATATAGTGTATCATACAGTACCCCTAACTATTTATTTTTTAACACCTGTTATCTCCTATCAAGGTAGAGTTCCCTAAAAAAAAGAAAGAAAAAAAACTTTTGCCATCACTAATTCAACCACTGTCTTGCTAAAAGCATGCTGACATCTCTGTTCTCATGGCCCTCTGAACTGCAAGATCCCCACCCCTCCTTCAGAGTGCAGGCACTGTACTTACCTCCAGGACTCATGTCTGGTCAAGTGATTTCCCTTGAATCCCTACATCAGTGTTACCTCGCTCACACTCCAACAGCATGTTTGGTTGTAAAAACCACTTGCCTGCAGTTTTGTCTGGTGTGCTCACACGAGCCTGTTGGACATTCAAGCCCCATAACTATTAAAAGAATACATACTATTTTTTACTAGTGAGGACTATAGCCAATAAGGCTGATTGAGTTGTTACCAGAAGTTACATCTGGAGAATTTGAAGTGGAAACAAGTGTCTGCACTCTTGAGTGACATTTGATGAAGCAGAAAGATATTAAAATTTGCTCTTCATGGGAAATACTTTGATGCAGGTGAAAGGCCTGTTTAAGTCATTGGAGCTACAATCCCCCTTCCTCACATCAAATCTGATTACCTCCTACCTTTCCCATTCCTCAGGTGTTGTATGTCCCTCAAGGGTTGTGCTTCTCCATGTTGATAACGATAAAATTGGCTTTAAGCTTGATTGGTATGGAATCATATTTGTAATATCTTCAGTTTCGTGTACTTTGGTTATTCCTTGATGACCTTCACTTTGATCTCAAGAGAAACATTAAATTTTTCTGAAAGATCTTGTTCAAAAAACTTTTGAAAAGTACATGACCCCCTTTCCCAGGATAATCTTCACTCACCACTTTAAGGCTTAAGGCTCACTAAATTGTTTTCTCGGCTCCTTATCACAATTCATCCATAAGAGAGCTATACTATACGTATCTTCTTTAGTGAATTTACTGGCAATGCAGTAATCCTGTTCACCTGTTTTACACGACTCAAACTTTGCTATTCTCTCTAATTGCTTTTCATGGTAAAGCCTTCTAACCTTATTTCTTGGTTTCCAGTTTCTTGAAGTGTTCCTGGTGGAGACATTTTAAGCTAGATATTGTTCATTGTGGCTTTCATAACATGGTCCCAACCATAAGCAAGATTCTGAAGAGTATCTTTATTTGTAAATTCTTTTCCTAAGGTCATCCATTCTGCACTTTCTGACAAAAATGTCAAAAATTAAAGCATCCAATTGTTCTTGTAATAAATTTTCATTGATTTGATGACTCCTTGGTCCATCTGCTTAATTAATGAAAAGCAATTTGGAGGTAAGAATGTAGGGAGCACGTTTTTTGCTTGCAGCTGTTTCATGAGAGGGTGTGCATTGCAGTTGTTGAAGAGAAGTGCAATTGTACAGTCTGAAGGCAGGCAAACTCCACAACAATGTGCACAAGCCTCAGGTACGAAATGATGCTTGTACCGGTTTATTTCCTAGTGAACCATATACAGTACACCCTCCACATAGCTGACTAGTAGGTGGGAGTGGGTGGCCAGTAATGGCAGCTGTGGTGAACATAAGAGACTGCTTTCCTGTGATAACAAAAATAGTTAACAGTTCTGTAGCCAACGGACTTTGTCCTTTATTTCCTAATCAATTGACCAGGTGAATTTTGCTCTGCATTTCCTAAGTCTATTATATGGAGGGTTTACTGTCGTTATATTTGCCTTGTAAATAACAAGCTTAGTTTATACACCACTTTCTGCATGAGGCTTAGAAAGCTTCTCTATAACCGGGAGTTTACATTTGTGTGTGCCCTTCTAGCATTATTACATAATAACTCAGTAAGCCTCTCCTTAGAGATTTTAATTCCATATGCTGCTTTCTTTGTTTCACCAGCAAGCATTTTATTTGATATCTATCTTATCCTTGTTATTTATTAAGTGCTAAAATGATTACTCGGGTTCCTTTATGTATTGTTCAGCAATCCCCTTTCTGCCGAAAGTTGTTCACCACAAATCTGTAAAATAAGTATAAAGTGCTCTTATTATGCCTCTGCCAAAACCACTAAAGTATTACCTACAGACTTAGTAAAGTGCAGAGTTTTATGTACACTAGATTTTGGATAAAGTGCTCTCTTATGTAGCACCTCAGCAGTTGTTCACACTGATTTTTCAAATAAAAATAGAGGCCCTACCTGCCTGTGATATTCCTATGACCAGTTTCGAGAATTCTCTACGTTTATAGTCCAGCTTGGGGCCAGGCTTTTCTGTTGATTGGCTGTTCATTCATGCTGCTGTTGATGGTGGCCCATATAGCCACCATTTTGAAAACTTGCACACTTATTCTGGTAATATTTCTAATACTTGCTGGTAGCAGGTTGAATAGTTTGTATCATGGATGATGGCACACCATACCTTTCATATACAGCTCTTGCAGTTATTCCCTTATCAGATTTCTGGAGTATTTCTGATTTTTATTGTGTGTTAAGCATTACATGCTTATTTTTTGTGAATTGTCTTTTTTTTTTTAACTTTTTAACTGTGTCTAATGTACTAGTATATGCAAATTATGACAGTGTGTCTGATGTACTAGTATGCACATTTTTTTCTTTCTGTGCATTGCCATTTTAGGCCTCAGCTGCATTGTTTGGGTTGCTAGCAATCTTGTGCTTCCTATGGAAAAAATGCGGGCTGCTGAGTATGTGTGGGGGCATCGTGGGTTATACCACCTAGTAAACTTAGACTCTCAATGCCTGGCCAACACACCAACCTTTCTTGCAGTGAAATCCATGAAAGGCTGTTCGAGCCACACCAGTGACATTGAGGAGGGTGATATTTGAGGAGGATTTTCTGGTTTTGAAAGGGACAGCATTAGTGGTGCTACCAGGAGTGAAAGAAGTGTCAGTTCATCGCAAGATATAGCATTGCTGTTCACCTTTGGTCTTGCCACACAACAACGTAGATGCCAGTGGTTCTTTACCCCTGAATTGGATAGTGATTGGAGTGATGTGGATGATGATGATAGTGGAGGAGTATATGTATAAAGAGGAGAGCGTTGAATCCAGTGCAGCGTCACACTAGGTCTGGCTCTCATTTGTGTGCTGTTTAATTGTTCTATGGTAACATATCTAGACAGGATGATACTGTTGCAGGAGATAGTGATAGTGATTTTCACATTGATTGTGCTTTCATTGGTATCAGAAAACCACATGCAGCACCAATACCAGCTGTGACAGCAGTCATGACAGCACCAGCAGTGGTGACAATATCACCAGTCATGCCAACACGATCACCAGTGACAATACCACCACCCGTGCCAACACCTGCTGTGACACCAACGCAAGCTGTGACACCATCAGCCATGACAGCACCACCAGCTGAGACACCACCAACAAATATTATAAACCTGCTGACCAGCAGGGTGTGGAGCTAGCAGGAAAGTACAGCCTTTCCTCACTTAGCGACGTACTCGTTTACCGACTACTCGGACTTACGGCGAGCTCTCTGACCAGTATGCATACCTAAATAATGTAGTATATTAGAGCTAATTTCCTCTATTCTGTTTATTACAATATACAGTACACTACTGTATAAACATTTAAAAATATACCAGAAATGTTATATATGGTGCAAAGATGACATTAAAACAATATGAAAGAGGGTTGACACAAACCCACTACCATTATAGTATGCTCCTCACTTAGCAACAAATTCATTTACCGACATGGTCTTAGGAACGGAACTCCGTCGTTAAATGAGAGGCTGTACTTCATTTGTGCCAAATGTTTCACAGTTTGATGATAGTTATTGTTAAAGTCAGCCAAATAGTCTAAATAGATGATTCCACTGAACTTTGACTGCTCTCAGTTAGTTTTCAGTGACACACTGATGACTATTATTGTTGCCCAGACACATACTATTACAAGTACACAATGGCTAACTCTCATGTTTCACTGAAATTACGGCCTTGAAAGTTGAAGGACACTACTGTTGCAGAGCTGAATTTCGTCTTTGCAACACCAATGCTGATGCCACACACCCATAAGAATAATATATTGAATTACAGGCAGACTAGTAGCAACACCAGCTTTCAGTGAAATAAAGCCCATTGGTTCAAATTCAAATTCAAATTTTTATTTCCATGCATAGTTTACAATGTGTAATTACAATATTTATTTGCTAGTGCAAAGAAAGCCACTGTCATGCCAAGGCATTTCAGGCAGACTAAACCTAATGCTTTACAGACTACTTAATACTAGACTTATATAACCTAGTTGGTTCGAATTGAACATTGTTTTTAATATATCAACAGAGGTAGTAGCGGTTTAGCAGTAATTAAATTAACAAGTAGTTGACCTCTTTAAGGGGGGCTCCTTGACGTGGTAAAGAGGCTATCGGTCTGAGGAATTGGACCTTTTGGTCTTCTTCCTCAGACCGAACCTAATACCCCCAATCCCCTCCCTTTTCCCATCTCCCCATCCTCCCTTTTCCCTTTCCTCCTCCTCCTCCTCATCCCTCCCTTATTTCCTTCCCAGTTTTACCCTGGGAGCTTCTCTCCTCAGGCATTCTAGTTCCTAGGTAGGGGGAAGGGTATCGTAGTCCATCCCATTCCGTTGAGGTCCTTGGCGGTGGTGTAGTTTGCCGTGGAATCTGGATCGCCTGGGGATGTCCCGATCCTCTCCGGTCACCCGGGGTGGCTTTGGGTATCTTTCGGGCGACGGGTGTATCTCTGGAGGCCACCTTTCGGATTCCGGGGTGGTGGCCGAAGGCGGTATGCTTTGTGGCGGATATCCGGCCGCCTCTCTTTGTCCGCCGAGATGGCTCGGTGGATGTGAGGTTGCTATCCCGGATTGCTGGTTTACTGGCGTGAAGGGTAGGGTATGGCACGGGTTCCATGCAGCATCTGCACTACTTGCGGTGTTGAGGTCCTCTTGGGCACGGAGGGGGATTTGCGCTCCCTTTCATTCCTCCTAGGACCTATTCCTCCACGTTCCCCCTTTTTTTTATTCTTTTTTTTATTTTTATTTTTTTTTTTCTTTTTTTTTTCTTAAAAATAAAAAGAAAGAAGTAACCTAACCATGGCTGACCCAATCCATGAACCCACTACCCCGGGCCCCTTTCTGATACCGCACCCAGTACTGACCCTGCCTCGTTAACGGATGACTCTTTGGACACCTCTCATGCCCCTGTACCTCTTGCTGGTGCTGGTTCGTCACCTGCTTCAGGTACCAGGGTCCCGACTGGCCCTTTCGATACGTCTGACCTTCGCTCTCCTCTGACCTTGATTCCGGCTTCTGCCTCGACGGTGCGGCAATTTTCGAATCGCTCGCCCGTCTCCCATCGGACCACCCCCGGTCCCACACAAAAACGACCAAGACCCACACATGACGATTCGACACTCCCTTCTCGTTCATCGCAGAAACGACCAGCTCGTCACTCACTCCCCTTAAACTCTCTGTTTCAAACTACTCAATGGACAAAGTTTTTTACTCTTCGTCCAACTTCTCCTAATACCTATCTTTCAGACCATAGTATTGGTAAGGCTCTACTACGCCATGTTGGTCAAAACATCTCATTTCACGCTCTCAAGAGCGGCACTCGCATCATCACGGTCCAGAATGCTGGCCAAGCTCGTGATCTTTCTCTTCTTACGACCATTGACAATACACCTGTTACTATTGACAAGCACCATTCCTCAATTCTTGTTGTGGTTCTGTCATTTTGCCCCACACCATTGTCCAACGGAATTTCCAGACATGTGGTGATGACATTTTCGAGCAGCTTGAGCTCCAAGAACTCCCTATCCTTAAAGTTGACACTTTTGTCCTCCCAGCCAATAAGCGAAGACGTTATCCTTGCAATATAGCTCGTTTAACGTTTGACTGCCGAGAACTGCCACCTTCGGTCTACATTGCAGGTCAACGTTTACAAGTTCGAAGGTGACCCTACACCGCAGCAGTGTAGAAACTGCTGGCGTTTTGGTCATCCAGCAAAATATTGCAGGTCCATGGCCGAATGCCCAGTCTGTGGTGCTGACGACCATGCCAGTTCTTCTTGTACTCTACCTCCCTCTTGCCTTAACTGTCATGAGGCACATCCTTCATATTCTCGCCGTTGTCAGGTTTACCTGAATGAGCGGAAATCCGTTGTCTCAAAGAGGCGGAAGGCTTCTCCTATGCTATGGCTGTCTCTCATCTTCGCCTTCAAGGAAACTTCCCGTATTTCTTATTCTCGCATTGCTAAACGTCGCCCGCTTCTGGGGTCCCAACTTCCACGGCTTCCTCTGTGGTTGCCTCATCCGCAATCACCCCTGTCTCGAATCCTTTTGATATTCTTGGCTCCGAGGTCCCTACCTCGGCTTCCCATACTGTCCACACTCCTTCCTCTACTCACTCACACAATCCTGAGTCTACACGTCCTCGTTCTTCACCTAAACCTCAGCGCCCCCCTCCTTCTCATAAGCCCGGCAAAAAATCCCTACTGCCAGGTCCTTCGCCTCTGACTAGTTCTATAACGTGTGTGGAGGTTCATCCTCCTCCTCATACACTACCTTCATCCCCTGTCCCCTCCCAAGCCCCTTCGACAGTTTCCTCTTCTATCTCCTCACCCTCTACTTTAGTGCAGTCTATAGACTCCCGATCGTTGCTCACTCTTCTTCCATTTCTAATGTAGTCCCACATTCTGCATCTTTGACTTCCAAACACTGGAAGCTATTGCAGAATATATTACAGAGACTGGACAGATGATGGACACTACTCCACCTGAGGTTCCTCATCTCTCTTCTTCGTCTCAACCCCCTTCCTTCACAACGTCCTCCTCCTTCTCTGATTACAGGTCTTCGCTGCCTCCACACGTGGACTTTTCTAACCCTAGTCCATAGATTCCTCTCACTTCCACTTACATCTTTCTCTCCATAAATCATGGCTTATTTACAGTGGAATATCCGAGGCCTCAGGGGTAACCGGTGAGCTTCAGGTGTTGCTCTCTCAGTTTTCCCTGTTGGGGTCTGTTTGCAAGAACCCAAATTACAATCCACTGTTATCAGGCCCTTTTCAGGCTATGATTTGTTATATTCATCGGATCCTTTTTCCGATGGAACCTTTAACGAAAGTGCTCTTCTTATACGCACTGGTGTTCCATACCGTCAGCTCTATGTTCCTTCTTCCTTACATTACACCGCAGCCCGTATCCACTTGAATAAGTGGTATACACTCTGTTCTTTATATCTCTCCCCTTCGCGGGCAATGTCTATCCCAGATGTTGATTTTCTGGTTTCTTCCTTACCGCCACCCCTTCTATTACTCGGCGATTTTAACGCACACCATTTTCTCTGGGGAGGATCGCACTGTGACTCCCGTGGCATTCAGTTGGAGGCATTTCTTGCTTCTTTTCCCCTCCATGTTTTAAATACGGGTACTCCTACCCATTTTGATCCCCGAACTCATTCTTTCTCCTGCATCGATCTTTCCATCTGCTCTTCATCTACTGTCCTTGACTTCACCTGGTCTGTCCTCCCGGACTTACATGACAGCGATCATTTCCCAATCATCCTTAAGTCCCCTCTGTTTTCTCCACCTCCTCATTGCCCACGCTGGCAATTTGACCGGGCGAAATGGGACCTTACGCACATCTTACTGCCTTTCATGAGGTTCCTATCTCGTCCTCCATTGATGAGGTTTTACATCTCTTTTCGTCCTCCATCTTCACAGCGGCTTCACATTCTATTCCCCAAACCTCGGGCAAGCATCCTCAGAAGTGCGTGCCTTGGTGGTCTCCTACTTGTGCTCGGGCAGTGCGTTTGAAACGTGCTGCATGGGGCAGGTATCGATATAACAGAACCACAGAGAGACTCCTTGATTTCAAGCAGAAGAGAGCTATTGCTCGTCGTGTCATACGTGATGCTAAACGCACTTGCTGGCGAGATTACGTTTCTACTGTCACTTCGGCTTCCTCGATGAGTGCAGTCTGGAAGAAAGTGCGGAAATTAAGTGGTAAATTCTCCCCCGATCCGGCTCCTGTTCTTCAGGTTGCCAGTGTCAATATAGCACACCTCTTGCCATTGCCACTGAAATTGGTAACCATCTCGTCCGCATTTCTCAGGGGCTCCATCTATGCCCCTCGTTCCTTTCTTCTAAGTCTGCCAGCGAGTTAAAGCCCTTAGATTTTTCTTCTCTTAGAGAAGAATCCTATAATGTGCCTTTTACCCTTCAAGAACTGGAGGCAACACTCTCTGCTTGCCGATCATCGGCAGCTGGGCCAGACGGCATACATATTCGTATGCTACAGCATTTACATCAGTCTGCTCTTACTGTCCTCTTACGACTCTTTAATCTTATATGGTCGCAAGGAGTTATTCCCCAGCTGTGGAAGTCTGCTATTGTTCTCCCTTTTCGAAAACCAGGTGCTACGGGACGTGATCCCTCTCACTACCGTCCCATCGCTCTTACCAGTGCAGTTTGCAGGTAATGGAACGTCTAGTTAATAGACGTTTGATGTGGTATTTAGAGACTCACAATAGTCTCTCCCTAGTCAGTATGGTTTCCGTAAGGGCCGTTCTGCCATTGACCCCTTGCTGCGCTTGGATACGTATATTCGTAATGCCTTTGCGAATAACCATTCGGTTATCGCTATCTTTTCGACCTTGAGAAGGCTTATGATACAACTTGGAGATATAATATCTTGGCCCAGGCCCACTCCTTAGGCCTCCGAGGCAACTTACCATTCTTTCTTAAGGCTTTCTTAACTGACAGACATTTCCGGGTCCGGGTTCGTAATGAACTCTCCCGGAATTTGTCCAAGCTGAAGGTGTCCCCAGGGATGTGTTCTGAGCACAACACTTTTTCTGCTTGCTATAAATAATCTGGCATCTGTTCTCCCATCCAATATTTGGTCATCGCTCTATGTGGATGACTTTGCTATAGCTTGTGCAGGTGCTGACTGTCACCTCATTGCAGTTTCCTCCAGCATGCCATCAACCGGGTTTCTGATTGGGCCACCACTCACGGGTTTAAGTTTTCTAGTGGCAAAACTCATCAAATTACGTTCACTAGACGTTCAGTGGTCTCTGATCATCCATTGTACCTATACGGCTCACGTATCCCAGAACGTGATACAGTCAGGTTTCTCGGCCTCCTGTTTGACCGCAGATTGTCCTGGAAACCTCACATTACCTCTCTGAAGGCGACTTGCCATAGCCGGCTGAACCTCCTTAAAACCCTCGCACATCTTTCATGGGGGCTGATCGTAGAACTCTCCTTCGCCTACATTCAGCCCTAATTCTATCGAAACTCGATTATGGTGACCAGATATATTCGGCAGCCTCTCCTGCCACTCTTTCCAGCCTTAATCCCATCCATCACCAGGGATTACGCTTATGCCTTGGTGCTTTTCGTTCTTCCCGGTTGAGAGCCTCTATGTAGAAGCGAACATTCCATCCTTGTCCGATCGTCGTGATGCACATTGCATTCGCTATTATGTTCGCTCTCATGACCTCCGCAATCCTTCCATGTATAGGATTGTCACAGATGTTAGTAGACGCTCGTTATTTGTTCGTCGCCCTGTTTACTTCGTCCCTTTTCTCTTCGTCTGCATTCACTCTTGTCTTCCCTTCAGCTTCCGCCTTTATATGTTCATGTGGCTTCACCCTTTCCTCTACCCCCTTGGGAAGTTCCTGCTGTCCGTGTCTGTTCTATTCCTCTACCTTGCGCGAAAGCCCAACTGCCTACGGCGGCTTCTCGCTCTTTCTTTCTAGACCATTTCCGTTCTCATTCCCATGCCATCGCAGTATACACCGATGGTTCAAAGTCATCTGACGGCGTCGGATTCGCAGCAGTGTTTCCGGACAGCGTCGTACGAGGGCATCTGTTACCCTCGGCTAGCATATTTACGGCTGAATTGTATGCCATTCTTGTGGCACTTATCCGTATTGCATCTATGCCTGAGTCACCATTTGTGGTCGTTTCAGACTCCCTTAGTGCTTTACAGGCTATCCGTAAAATTGATACACCTCACCCCCTAGTTCTTCGTATCCACCTTTGGTTACGCCGTATCTTTAGCAAGCATAAAGATATTGTCTTTTGTTGGGTCCCTGGTCATGTTGACGTACAGGGCAATGAACAGGCAGACACTGCTGCGCGGTCAGCAGTACATGACCTTCCAGTTTCATATAGAGGTGTTCCTTTCACGGACTATTTTGCGGTCATTGCTACCCACCTTCGCACCCGTTGGCAACAACGCTGGTCTGACCTGCTGAATAACAAACTTCATTCTATTAAACCGGTTATAGGTTTCTGGCCTTCTTCTTGTCACCAATGTCGAGGTTGGGAGACTACACCCTCCCGTCTTCGCATCGGCCACACTCGTCTTACTCACGGGTATCTCATGGAGAGGCTCCCTGCCCCTCTCTGTGAGCATTGTCAGGTTCCAGTGTCTGTTCGACATATCCTGTTGGACTGCCCACTCTATCAACGAGCACGCAGAATTTACCTCCAACGACGTCTTCGCTCTGCGGCCCTTTCTTTACCTTCCCTTCTTGCAGATGGCCCCTCCTTTAATCCTGACTCTCTCATTGACTTTTTGACAGAAACTGACTTACTACACAAACTCTGAAGATTATACCTCTAGCACCTCCCTCAGTCCCTTCTACCTCGATCTCTTGCTACCCTCCTCCCCTGCACTATCCACCGTCATCTTGCACTCCATACCCTACTAATCGTCCATCTCCCTCTTATAACCCACTCTCCCTGCATCCTACAATAACCTGCAGCGCTGTATAACCCCTGTGGTTTAGCGCTTCTATTTGATTATAATAATAATAATAACAAGTAGTTGAATAACAAGTTACAGTATTATATTTTAGCACATTATACATAATGAGATTGAGACCATTTTAGTTTTGAAATAATTTTATAAAATTTGGCAATTTTTGGGTTGATTGTGGCGATAGTATATAGTGTTTGTGTTGTTAGTTTTGGGAGATGAGGTGAGTTCTAAGTAGTTACTTTATCTTGTTGCTGTGGAAAAATAAACACATAAGCAGTATAATGTGATCCCTTATTGACAACGTTTCGCCCACGCAGTGGGCTTTATCAAGTCACAAACAGATCTACCTGGATAAAAGTTACACGAGTATATATAGGATGTAGTCAGGTGGAGAATGCTGGGTCAGGTGGAGAATGCTGCATGTGACAGTCTTCAAAGTAGTGTGATAGTTACAACCTTGGGTAACATAAAAAGAGATTGGACAAGTATAGGAACATAAGAAAGAAGGAACACTGCAACAGGCCTACTGGCCCATACCTGGCAGGTCCATGTCAAAACCAACCCACCAACACCACCAGTAAACGGGTAGACCTTCTGCAGTGTTCCATTCTTAAGTTCTATGTGGGAAAGCGATGGAGAAGTTTCTTGGCAATAGGTTCAGCTATGTTGTAGAAGCCGTTGTTCTGCTTGAAGTTGTTGGATATACAGATAAGTGATGATTCAAGGATTCTTCGGTATTGTGTGTTGTCTTCTCTGGCGATGAGTCTTGTGTTTCTGTAGTTGAAGCCGAGCGTTTTTCCAATATTATTCCCTCTTCTGTTACCTGGCTCCGTTATGTTGACGACATTCTCATCATTACTCCCAGATGCTTCAACGTTCAAGCTCTCCAACACAAGCTCAACCAGGTCGAGCCATCAATCCAGTTCACACTAGAAGAAGAAATCGACAACACTCTTCCTTTCCTTGATGTTCTTCTCTGCAAAGCTGACCATGAACTTCGTTTTAAAGTCTATCGAAAACCTACCAACCAACACGATCTTCTCCACTTCTACTCTCACCACGACATCAAAACTAAGCATGGTGTAATTTTAGGCTTTTTCCTGCGCGCACTCAGAATCTGCAGCAGTGAGTTCCTTGAGGAAGAATGCTCCCTTATTGAGCAAGTTTTTTCTAAACTTCACTATCCTCGTCACTTTATTAGAGACTGCAGACGACGGGCATTAAACATCTTTAACACACCCAAAAAAGACACTGCCGAGAAGAGATACATAGTCCTCCCCACCAACTCTATTGCCAAACACGTTTCCAGCATTTTTTTCCAATACCTCATTCCAAGTATCTACCTCCACATCCACAACCATCAAGGACATAACCAGTAACAGACAGGACAAGCTTCAATCCACTGCAGGGGTATACACAATCCCTTGTAATGACTGCAGCAAATTATACGTCGGCAAAACATCCAGAGACCTCCAAACACGTATTTCAGAACACCAGTACGCAAGCAGATCTGATGACCCAAGAAATGCCTGTGTTCAACACCGAAATTCACACAACCATTTAATCAACTACAGAAACGCAAGACTCGTCCCCAGAGAAGACAACACACAATACCAAAGAATCCTTGAATCATCACTTATCTGTATATCCAACAACTTCAACCAGAACAACGGCTTCTACAACATAGCTGAACCTATTGCCAAGAAACTTCTCCATCGCTTTCCCACATAGAACTTAAGAATGGAACACTGCAGAAGGTCTACCAGTTTACTGTTGGTGTTGGTGGGTTGGTTTTGACATGGACCTGCCAGGTATGGGCCAGTAGGCCTGTTGCAGTGTTCCTTCTTTCTTATGTTCTATACTTGTCCAATCTCTTTTTATGTTACCCAAGGTTGTAACTATCACACTACTTTGAAGACTGTCACATGCAGCATTCTCCACCTGACCCAGTATTCTCCACCTGACTACATCCTATATATACTCGTGTAACTTTTATCCAGGTAGATCTGTTTGTGACCCGATAAAGCCCACTGCGTGGGCGAAACATTGTCAATAAAGGATCACATTATACTGCTTATGTGTTTATTTTTCCATTGTGTCGGTATTTTATACCATTTATTTCCATCTTGTTGCTGTGTAACAAAAAAAAAGGCACAATACCGTGACTGGAACAATACACACACAACCCGCACATATAAAAGGAGAGGAGCTTACGACGTAAGCTCCTCTCCTTTTATATGTGCGGGTTGTATGTGTATTGTTGCTGTGTATGTTGCATTTCTCTGATAAATGCAATCCTCAGAAAAAATTATTTACTCTACAAATTATTGAAAGTGATTTTGTATCAGAAACATAAATTCATTGAGTACGGTGGACCCCCGGATTTCGTGCTGCTCCCAAATCGAACAATTATGTAAGTGTATTTTTGTAAGTATATTTTTGAGGGTCTAAATGGATTAATCTAATTCACATTATTCCTTATGGGAACAATTCGTTTGGTAACGACACTCGAACAGCATTCTGGAATGAATTATGGCCGATAACCGGGGGTCCACTGTACTTTTATCCATTCTAGAATGTTGTCATAGATGAGTCTCTGATTTTATATAAAGGATGACTTTCCTTCAAGCATTATATATCAAGCAAATTACATTGGTTTGTTATCGAACTTTTTGTATTGTGCGATTGTGAAAGTGGTTTAGAGCTCGATGTTACTGTATGTACAGAAAAAAAAGCAAATTTTTATAAATACACATGACACATTAGGACTCTTGGTGCAGTTGTGAGGAATATGATGGATCATATCTAGGTAAGAGTATACGTACCTTATTCACAGGTTACGGAACTGCATCACTGATGTTAGTGACGGGATGTTCAGTAAGTTTAATTTTAACATCCATAGAATTGACTGGAAAAAAATAAACCAAGAGCTATCAGATATATCCTGGGAATCAGACATGATCACCCTAAATCCCCACCAGTGCCTAGAAAAGCTGAATACAGAAGCATACAAGGTACAGTGGTACCTCGACTTACGATATTTTTTCATTCCAGAATGCTGTTCAAATGCCATTACCAAACGAATTTATCTCCTTAAGAAATAATGTAAAATAGACTAGTCTGTTTAGACCCCTAAAAGTACACTTACAAAAGCATTTAAAAAAATAAACTTACATAAAAGGGTGTGTTTGGGGACCATCGTAAGTCGAGGTACCACTGTATTTATGAAGCACGTACCATTGAGGAAACCCAGAAGAAGATTAGATATAGAGAGAGAGTGTAGGAGATGGTACAGAAGAAGAAAACATGTTACTGAATTGCTTAAAAACACAAATATGGTGTAACAGGAAAGATAGGCTTAGCCGAGAGATCACTGAATTAGAGCAAAAACTTAGGATGTCATACCTAACAGAAGAACAAAGGGCCATACAGGATATTGCAAGAAACTCAAAATATTTCTATTCCTATGCAAAATCCAAGCTCAGAACTACCTGTAGAATTGGACCACTATTGACAGGAGATTCGTATACTGACGATGAACAGGAAATGAGTGAAATCCTAAAAGAACAGTATGAGTCAGTGTTCAGCAACCCACTAAATGACAGCAAGGTAGAAAATGCAGAAATATTTTTCACTGCATCAGAAGGTCGCATAGTCCAACTAACTGACATTAGTACAAATCCCATAGATTTCAAAAAAAAAATGGACAACATGCCCACTCACTCAGCACCTGGACCAGATTCATGGAATGCTCTATTTATAAAGAAGTGCAAAGTACTACTAATACGAGCCCTCAGTATTCTTTGGAGAAAGAGCTAAGATCTAGGTGAAATACCGGAGGCCTTAAAGAGTGCAGACATAGCTCCTTTGCATAAGGGAGGTAGTAGAGCACTAGCTAAAAATTACAAACCAGTAGCCCTAACTTCTCACATCATAAAGTTTTTTGAAAGAGTGATGAGATGGCAGATTACAAATTTCATGGACCAGCACAGCCAGCATAACCCGAACCAGCATGGTTTTAGAGCAGGATGATCATGCCTGTCACAGCTGCTGAACCATTATGACAGAATTACTGAGGCATTGGAAGACGACCAAAACGCAGATGTGATTTACACAGATTTTGCAAAGGCGTTTGACAAATGCGATCATGGAGTGATAGTGCACAAAATGAGGGCCATGGGTATTATGGGGAAGGTAGGCAGATGGATTTTCAGGTTCCTAACACACAGAACACAAAAGGTAATAGTAAACAGAGCAAGATCCAGCATCAGCAAGGTCAAAAGCTCAGTTCCCCAAGGCACTGTCCTGGTACCTCTGCTGTTTCTCATCCTCATAGTAGACATAGATAAAAACACCCATCACACTTTTGTATCATCCTTTGCAGATGACACTAAAATAAGCATGAAAGTCACTACAGTAGAGAACACTGAAAAATTACAGGAAGACATAAGCAGGGTTTTCCAGTGGGCAGTGGAGAACAACATGACGTTCATTGGTGATAAGTTCCAGCTGCTTAGGTATGGAAAGAATGAAGAACTCAAAAGGAACACTATATACAAAACTCAAGAGGGTCGCCAAATAAAACGAAAGGAACACGTAAAAGACCTGGGAATAATTATGTCAGCTGACCTTTTTTTTTTTTTAAGAAACATAACAAGACAAAGATCACAACAGCCAGGAAGATGACGGGGTGGGTATTGAGAACTTTCAAAACAAGGGAAATAATGCCGATGGTGACACCCTTCAAATCGCTAGTGCTCCCTCATTTAGAATATTTCTCAGTGCTGATGGCCCCGTTCAAAGCAGGAGAAATATAAGAGCTGGAACAAATACAGAGATCATTTACGGCTCACATTGAGCCAGTGGAGGACCTAAATTACTGGGAACGCCTTTAAGTCTTGAACATGTACTCATTGGAGTGGAGGAGAGAGAGATATACAGTGGACCCCCGAGTTTCGTAAAAACTTCACTTCTGAAGTCTGCTCAAGTGCCATTACCGAACGAATTTACTCCCTTAAGGAAAAATTTCACGTAGGTTAGTCTATTTCAGACCCCCAAAAATACACTTCCACAAGAACTTACAAAATTATACTTACATAATTGCACGATTTCCGGGGTATTCGTTAACCGAGGGTCCACTGTACATGATAATATATACAGTGGACCTCGGATATCGGCCAAATTGGATTTTGGCTGCTTTTTTGGCCAAAATTCTATCCTTTATTTCAGCCGGCAACTTGGAAATCGGCTGTATTGGACGCGTGCGCCTCGGCTGCTCATACGTTCGTGACTCACTCTTGGGCATATTAAATGTCTTATTTTAGGTTAATACAGACATTTTCATTAATCCATCTATGATATTTTCTTCAAAATTATATAAGAAACACATTACATAGCATATAAACATGCCTTTGTTACTCGCTCACTAAGACTGTCCCTCTTGTCTTAACGCCATAGTTATATAATAGTAATACGTAATAATAATCACTATTGGGTACATTAACCCTTTGACTGTCGAGACCCCAAATCCTGTAGTGTGTCTGTCGCAAAATATTTGAAAAAAAAAAATTATTTTTCTTATGAAATGATAGAGAATCTTTTCCCTATCGTAATGACACCAAAAGTACGAAATTTGATTAGAAAACTTATGGAATTACGCTCACGTGAAGTTAGTGATCTCGGCGATAGATATGCATTAGCGATTTCGTCCACTTTGAGCCCTATTTTTGGCCAATTCCATTGTTCCAGTCGACCAAACTCATAGCTACAGTGGACCCCCGAGTTACGAACACCCCGGAAATCGTACAATTATGTAAGTATAATATTGTAAGTGCTTTTGCAAGTGTATTTTTGGGGGTCTGAAATGGACTAACCTACTTGACATTATTTCTTAAGGGAGTAAATTCGTTCAGTAATGGCACTTGAGCAGGCTTCTGGAATGAAATTTGTTCGTTACTCGGGGGTCCACTGTATTTCTTTAGAACTCCATTTGTTCTATTGATTGAGTACATGAAACTGCCCATTTACCAATTTCAACTACCCAATAAAGTGGTCAGAAATTGGCAATTTGGCCAATTTTACACACATTAAAAAAGATGCCAATTTCAAAATAGGGTCCAGAATAAACAAAGCAGACATTTCTGGCACTAAAATAACATTTTCTCCATCAGTCTTGTCTCCAGGCCCCTCTTATATTACTCTTGAATTTTTATTCACACAAAAAACAGAAGATTTACTGTTATGCAGACTACTGCATTATTGTAATAATTGTATAAATAATGTCAACCCATTCGTGACTGCGTATTAGAATGGCTAGTTTGACACTTATTGGACGGTGACGTCATTTGTTTACTCTTGAACATCGGCAAAAATCAAACATTTCTGCTAATTTGAGCTCAATTTCAAGGTCTTTTTCATCATGAAACCAATCAAAATCATCTCTATTTCTGTAATATGTTTTCCATTCAATCAAATGAGACCAAGAAAACGGGAATACAACCATGAATACTATAAGAAAATACACCTCAAAGTCAGCGTTTTAATCCAAAAACACAGTCAGAGTTTTTTTTTTCTTATGCACTGCATGCTGCAGGATTTTTTTTATACTACACACACTGACCACACAGACCCATTCTCTCACATGTGGGCCTACCAGCTTTCTCCCACTTGATTTGAAGCCGCTAGAATTTTGGCGTATTACGTCAAAAACACTGGCTCGTAAGACGTATATACACGACACTGACAGGCAAAGGGTTAAATGTCTTATTTTATTTTGATATAGACATTTTCATTAATCCATCTGTGATATTTTCTTCAAAATTATATAAGAAACACGTTACCTTGCATATAAACATGCAATGTATGTTTAATAATAATTACTCTTAGGCACATTAAATATCTTATTTTATGTTAATATAGACATTTTCATTAATCCATCTTTGATATTTTTTTAAATTATATAAGAAACACATTACATAGCATATAAACATGTAATGTTTATATGCTATTGAGGGGCGAGTCGGTTCAGGAAAAACATAACGTTTTCTCTGGTCCAGCGTTAGAGAAAACTGTATGAATCTGCATTGGCCCAGTCACTCCTCCTTAACACTCCGCTTTTGTTTACAATTCTCGGCATGAATTACTATTCGTTACTTCTCCCTTTGTTTATGATGGCATCTAAAGGTAGTTGTTAGAAACGATTAAACCCGGTGAACATGGTATGTCAATGGTAATAAAATGGCTGTGGGCCGCAGTGTATGTAGCTGGTAGGTATAGCCAGGCGGACTACATCCAGCTGGGATGTAGTCCGCCTGGGACTACAAATAATTACTACTCACCTCTTGCTCTACATTAAGACTACAAATATTTTAAGGTAAGTAATGAATGTACTGTGTATGTATTTTACTTTTTATTGTGTTTTTAATGCCTAGTTCTGTTACTAACTTAATATAAGTTAGTGTAAACGTGACAACCCTACGCCTGTTGTGGAATCTATTGTGGCTTTAGGGAAGTCCATGGGATTGGATGTGAGTGGCCATTATGTGGAAGAGTTGGTGGACGACTACAGGGAAGAGCTAACCACTGAAGAGCTGCAACACTATAGTTATTCTCTACAAAATGTATTTTTTTTTTTTTTTTAATATTTTTCTGTGTCTGAAACGGATTAATTGGATTTACATTATTTCTTATGGGAAATATTACTTAGGTTTTCGGCCTTTTTGGATTTAGGCCAACCTTCTGGAACGGATTACGGCCGAAAACCAGGGGTCCACTGTACCTGAAAAGTACTCAAGGGCCTGGTCCCAAATCTGCACACTGCCATAACTACATACTGGAGTGAGAGATTTGGGAGGAAGTGTAAAATAAACCCAATGAGGAGCAGGGGTGTGGTGGGGGCAATAAGGGAACACTGTATCAACATCCGGGGTCCCAGACTATTCAACATCTTACCAGAAGATATCAGAAACATGGCTGGAAGAAGTGTAGAAGCCTTCAAGAGGAAACTGGACAAGTATCTTCACCAGGTGCCAGATCAACCAGGGCGTGATGGATATGTGTGGCAGTGGGCATCCAGCAGCAACAGCCTGGTTGACCAGGCAAGCACCAGACGAGCCTGGCCCATGGCCGGGCTCCAAGAGTAGTTAAAACTCTCGAAACTCTTCAAAGGTATATCAAAGGTAAGCCCTGATCTTTGTGATGTCCTCGAGACAGTGAGAGGAAATAAAAAGCATTTGCCATCATTCATGAAATTAGTGGGTACCGATGAAGTACATACTTCCTACCTTGATATGATGGCATTTCGATGATGTGACTTAAGATGTGACAGTGTTGACGACCATACTCGGGCATCAAATGAAGGAAACTGGAAAGGTTGACTGGCAAACAAATAAAACTATTGTAAAAACACTTGTAGTCAAGGATTACAGTACTAAAATGCATTCAGTAGACAAATCGGAAGTGCAAATTGGGTCTGTATACTGTGCATCTATAGGATGTTGCAGTGCTAAATGCATACAATTTGAATATGTTCCAAGTGAAAACAGGATGAAAATGAAAATTGGCCAGTTTCCATTTACCTATCACAGACATAAAATAGAATATACCAGGTGGAGGCTAAACCAACATGTTGCTGCCATGGCAGTGAAAATGACCCATTTTGACTGAAGCCTGGTACGCGCTTCTTGGATATTGTTTCTGCTACATAGAAGAAGGCACAGAAACTTTATGTATGTCAGCACACAAGCAGAAAGCCAAGCAAGCTTACAGATACACTATATATCTGTCACTTGTGTGGTATTCCATTGTGCCCCAAGCCATGTATTGAGGAATATCTTTCCTTGAAACAGTTCTAATATAGCAATAAAAACCTGTACATAGTATTGCATGACAAAAACAATCATTAGATGTAAGATAAACCATGATTATGTACACACAGTATAGTGAATATTGATATTATTCTTACAGTATTATTTTTGCTTGAAATCAGAATATTTTCATTGCAAAGTGTGGTACAGTGGACCCCCGAGTAACGAGCAAAATTCATTCCAGAAGCCTGCTCAAGTGCCATTACTGAACGAATTTACTCCCTTAAGAAATAATGTCAAGTAGGTTAGTCCATTTCAGACCCCCAAAAATACACTTACAAAAGCACTTACAATATTATACTTACATAATTGTACGATTTCCGGGGTGCTTGTTACTCAGGGGTTCACTGTACTTAGTGTTAACCAGTACATAAAAAAAATCTCACTTTATTAGGCTTAGAAAAATCGGAAACATAAAATAAATTGGCACTTTAGTGTCAATGTTGCCAACAAAGCATCAGTTTAGGCTAACTTCAGCACACCATAAAACAATAAGTTTTTATCGGATTCTGCTCATTTTAGTCTTCAGTTCAGAAAACTGTACTTTTAACATGTATTTTTTTTTTTTTTTTTTTTTTTAAAATTTTTTACCTACACACAGGAATTTTGTTTTTTGGATATGCCATAGTTAAGGGGTTAATGGAGTTGTAGTGTTAAGTGTTCTCACAAGCCATTGTGAGGGTTGAATCAGTGTATAACTAGGTTAAATGATTGCTCATGTGCTGTAGGCATCATTAACCCTTTGGGGGTCGACAGGCCTTCTCGGAAACGTGTTCCTGGGGTCGAAAATTTTAAAAAAAAAAAAAATTATTTTTTCTTATGAAATGATAGAGAATCTTTTTCTGATCATAACGCCACCAAAATTATGAAATTTCATCGAAAACTAACGGAATTATGCTTTCGCGAAGTTCGCGGTATCTATGACACTGACGCATCGGCGATTTCACCCACTTCTAGCTGTATTTTCGACAAATTCCAATGTTTCAGTCTCCTAAAATTATAGATATTTCGCTAGAACTCCATTTCTTCTATCGATTGAGTACAAGAAACCGCCTATTTACCAATTTCATCTACCCAAAATAGTGGTCAGAAAATGGCAATTTTCCAATTTCACACAAATTTCAAATGATGCAAATTTCAAAATAGGGTCCAGAGTAAACAAGGCAGACATTCCTGGCACTAAAATAACATGTTCTCTGTTCATTAGCCACGTCTCCAGGCCCCTGTTCCATTACTTTTGCTTTCCATTTTGAATTTTTATTCTCACACAAAAATAGAAGATTTACTGTTATGTATACAACTGCATCATTGTAAAAAATGGTATAAATAATATCAGAGCACTTGTGCATGAATATAAGACTCGCCAGTTGATGTGTATTGGACGCATGGTGTGATTTGTTTACTCTTGAACATCGTCAAAAATCGAACATTTTCGCTACTTTGCGCTCAGTTTCAAGGTACTTGTCATCGTAAAACCAATCAAAATCATCTCTATTTCTGTAATATATCTTCTGATCTATCAAATGAGACCAAGAAAACGAGAATACATCAATAAATACCATACGAAAATCGACTGCAAAGTCGCTGTTTTAATAGAAAAAAACGGTCAGTTTTTTTTTTCTCATGCAGTGTGTGCTGCAGAATTTTTTTTATACTGCACACACTGACCACACAGACCCATTCTTTCATATGTATGCCTACCAGACGTTTTCTGCTTAAATTGAGGCCGCTAGAATTTGGGTGTACTAGTACGGCACCAACCCCTGCTCGTAAAACGTACTAGTACGGCACCGACCCCGAAAGGGTTAATATGCATGTGCATAAGCAGATCAGACAAAATGAGACTGCTCATCATAACCTATCGTTTTAAATACAGATATAATACTGAAATAGGTATGTGTTCCTTACCTAAACTAGTACAGTGGTACCTCGAGTTACGATATTTTTTCGTTCGAGAATGCTGTTCAAGTGCCATTACCAAACGAATTTATCCCCATAAGGAATAATGTAAAATAGACTAGTCCTTTTACACCCCCAAAAATATACTTACAAAAGCATTTAAAAAAATAAACTTACATAAAAGGGCGATTTTGGGGACCATCGTAACTCGAGGTACCACTGTACTTTGTAGGATTACCCTTCCTCTTGATGCACTCCTTAAGTCTCCTAGGCACTGATAAGGCTGACTTATGAAGGATAGAAGAGTCAATACTCTCCCACACCTGCTTAATTGCACTTAAGAGTTTGGTGTTAGAGGACACATCCATGCCAAGATTCTTACTCTTAATGAGTTTTCTAATGTTCTCTTGTCAGATTTACATTCAGTAAGTTTCTAGGCTAGTTATTAAAGTATGAAAAAATCTCGATAATTTAGCCAATTTTTTGTCTTTGGCTGTATGGCAAGGATCACCGTCTTCCATACAAAAGTTACCCCTGACACTTCTCAAATCTGTTAGGCAAATAGTCTTCTAAAGGCATACTTATTTATGTTTGTTTTTATGACACCTATTGTATATATAACCTCATGGGGTGGTGGGTTAGAATTCTACCTCCTTAAGCCATACATGTCATGGAAGTGACCAAAATGCTGGGAAGAAGGGCTAGTAACCTCTTATGTGTCAATTACTGTGGGTGTATACAGAATTTATTTTTAACCCTCTAACTCTTCCAGATAATATTTTTTTTTATTTTCCAGTGTGGCAGAATTTTGAAAAAAAAAAAAAATAGTTTGAAACATACTTATTTAAATAAAACTACCAAAAAATAAAAATAAAATAAAAAAATAATGGTTTTATGGTGTTGAAGTTGGTGAAAAATTATGATTGTTTTTTTAAAAAGTAATGTCCAACACTGTTCATTATTTTGTTAGGATATTATGTGTATTTCAAGGTATTATTTAGTACTTGAGACATGCACAGATGCATAGAACACCATAGTCCTAATTGCAGTGCTCACTATAAATTTATTCAAATAATTGTTTTTCTTATTTCTATTGATTGTTTTTGTCTGTTAAAACTTCTAACAGAATTGTTAAAAGATGTGATACTCCTTTTAACATGCAAATGAGTCACATTGTTTGACTTTAGTTATCTTGGATTTAATCTACATTGTGTGCTGTTTGGCTGAATTGTAATAAATTAGGAGCAAATAAGGCATCTTCCTGTCAATTCCACACCCTGTTTTACTGGCATGAAGGCTAGTGGTGGCATGATATGTCCTGTTTGCATTATTTACATGTCCTACTGTGGCACTGTTATGTATGATGCCCTGTGTGGACCCAGCTGGTCCTAGATTTTTTCCCAGGTATGAGGAGGAGGTAGGCAACCCAAACAGTCGAGCTGAGAGCTAAAATGGTGGCAGACAGCATATGTGAAGTCACAAAAATTATGAGTACAGTGGACCCTCGGTTAACGAAATTAATCCGGTCCAGGAGCTATTACTTAATCTGAATCTTTCGTTATCTGAAACCTTATTTCCCATAAGAAATAATGTAAATACAATTAATTTGTTCCACATAAAAATAATCACTCAAAAAAACAAACAATAACATTTACTTACCTTTATTGAAGAGTTGCAGGCATCTGGAAGGTAGAGTTGCTGACAGGGGCAGGGTGTTAATGGTTGGAAGGGGAATCCCCCCAAAAGGACTTCAGGTAACAAGTCCCTCTCTGGGGTTACTTCCCTTCTTTTTCTTTTAATGCATGCCTGCTACACTCCCTGCATGCCTGCTACACTCCCTGCATGCCTGCTACACTCCCTGCATGCCTGCTACACTCCCTGCATGCCTGCTACACTCCCTGCATGCCTGCTACACTCCCTGCATGCCTGCTACACTCCCTGCATGCCTGCTACACTCCCTGCATGCCTGCTACACTCCCTGCATGCCTGCTACACTCCCTGCATGCCTACTACACTCCCTGCATGAATGCTACACTCCCTGCATGAATGCTACACTCCCTGCATGAATGCTACACTCCCTGCATGAATGCTACACTCCCTGCATGAATGCTACACTCCCTGCATGAATGCTACACTCCCTGCATGAATGCTACACTCCCTGCATGAATGCTACACTCCCTGCATGAATGCTACACTCCCTGCATGAATGCTACACTCCCTGCGTGAATGCTACACTCCCTGCATGCCTGCTACCACTGGGGTGCCACTAGGAAGCTTCTTTGGACCCATGGTGACTTATTTCACAGTGACAATCATTAAACCACCAAAAAAGACACCAAATACAGTGGTACCTCGAGTTACGATGGTCCCCAAAATCGCCCTTTTATGTAAGTTTATTTTTTTAAATGCTTTTGTAAGTATATTTTTGGGGGTGTAAAAGGACTAGTCTATTTTACATTATTCCTTATGGGGATAAATTCGTTTGGTAATGGCACTTGAACAGCATTCTCGAACGAAAAAATATCGTAACTCGAGGTACCACTGTAGTATATTGTGAATCTTTGAAAGAGCGCGCTAGGTAATGTTCTCTCAATGGTAAACAACGCTTCACTGGCGTCCTGCGCTTGCGCGGAGCAGGCGGACACATCTAATACCTTTCGGTAACCGAGGAATTTTTCGCTAACCGATTACCAAAAATGCTTACGTTTTCCGAAGCTTACGTTAACGGAACCTTTCGTTAACCGAGGGTCCACTGTACAGGTATGTGGGACACTGTTTGGTCTCCCTGCTTACTAGAACATTGAAAATACCTGAAGGGTTAAGGTTATGAATGAAAACAAGTTCACTGTCCTAGCACTAAATAGAATACAGTGAACCCTCGGTTAGCAGCTGTTCTTGTTAGCGGCCAACTCGGTTAGTGGCCGGTTTTATGGCTCCAGGTTAGCGGCCGTATGGGACGCATTGGTCCGCCGGCTGGGGCCACTTGCTCTTCAGTTTGGCTGTGTCTCGGTGCGTAAGGAAGCTTCTGCTCATTCATCCAAACATTTCGCTTGTTTTCCATTGTTTTTTGCCAGTGCAACTGTGAAATAAGTAATCATGGCTCCCAAGAAAGTTCCTAGTAAAGTTCCTGTGGCAAAGAGAGTGAGAAACACCATGGAATTTAAGAGAGAGGTGATTGATAAATATGAGAGTGGTATGCGGGTGCTGGAACTTGCCAGGATGTTTGGGAAAAACAAATCAACAATTACAACCATCTTGTCAAAGAAAGAATAAATCAAGGATGCTGATGTTGCCAAAGGAGTAAATGTGCTTACAAAACAAAGGTCACCAATAATGGAACAAATGGAAAAGTTATTGTTATTGTGGATTAAAGAAAAACAAATAGTGGGAGACAGTGTAGTGGAGTCTGTTATTTGTGAGATGGCAATGCAGTTGCATGAAGATCTTGTGAAGAAAACTCCTGGAACAAGTGCTGCTGGTAGTGAATTTAGAGCCAGAAAAGGCTGGTTTGAGAGATTTAAGAAGTGCAGTGGCATACACAGTGTTGTAAGGCATGGTGAGGCTGCAAGTTCAGACAAACATGCTGCTGAAAAGTTTGTGCAGGAATTTCAGGACTACATAAAGAGTGAAAATCTGAAACCCCAACAAGTGTTTAACTGTGACGAAACAGGCCTGTTTTGGAAGAAAATGCCAAACAGGACCTACATCACGCCTGACCAAGCTGAAACAAGCCATATCTGCAACATGTTTAGTGACAAAACCTTGTCCCACTTCAGGGAAATGTTAGAGGCGCCAGAAACAGAGCACTCTGGACAGTTATTTTTCTAGAAAGGGGTTCAGTGACTCTCAAGCTGGTCCTAGTGGGATTAAAAGACAAAAGGGAAGTAACCCCAGAGAGGGACTTATTACCTGAAGTCCTTTTGGAGGGGGATTTCCCTTCCAAACACTAACTCCTCCCTATTTCCTCCTCCCTATCTTCCAGAAACCAGCATTAGTCTTCAATAAAGGTATGTAATACTGATTTAATTGTTAAAAAAATATTTTTTTGTGAATATTTTTGTCTGGAATGGACTAATTGTATTTACATTAATTCTTATGGGGAAAATTAATTCGGTTAAAGGCCATTTCGGTTAAAGGTCTAGCTCCTGGAAAGGATTACGGCCGCTAACCGAGGATCCACTGTACAGCTAAAATGGGTTGGAAGAATTTCATTTGGGAGAAGTAAATGAGAATAGATCGGATGTATTTTGAGGGGAAAAAAAGTATCGGTAATATTAAATGGTCAACTATAGAAATAATAAAGGGGGATTAAAATAAAAGGTAGCATGTGGTAAGTGGATTATAGTAAGGGTTTATGCACCTAGGCTTGAGAGAAGTGTAGAGAAGAAAATTTTTCGAAGGTGTTAACCGAATATTTTGGGACCTTTGAATTACATGTCATTGTTTCTCGTATCTGTCAGGTACTTGACATAGCCCAATGTTGAGCAAAGCATATAAATACAGTGGAACCTCGGTATTCGAACTCAATTCGTTCCAGGAGGCTGTTCTAGTGCCGGTCTGTTCGAGTACTGAACAAATTTTTCCCAACCAGTTTTCTTTTTGGTTGGCTGTTATCACTAATCTTCGTAGGCCCCATGGTGACTTATTTATACAAATAATATAAAAAAAAAAAAAAAAAAAATGTTCGAGTAAGGAGCTGTTCGAGTACCGAGGTTCCACTGTAACCCTAACAACATTTATCTTTTTCACCCATAAATTACTTATTAATATAGATATTCTTGTGCTGTGTAAAAATGCAGCAGTAAAGTATTTTGGATGAAATTTCATAACCTAACTTAGTACTTAATTGACATTAGGAATTGACGAGTATTATTATTCATTTGATTTGTACTTTAAATTTTTTTTTTCTTTATTTTTTGTTGAAAAATTTTCTTAATTTTTCATGTTTGGTAGTTCAGACAAACTGATACTTCATATCTCCTCCATCTCAAATTGAACTGGAGATGATGTATACCTGTGGTGGATGCATGTTTATTTAGTATGGCTTAGGGTTGCGTCAAAATATCAGTATCGGTGGGTATCGATCAACTTTGATGGTATCAGTACCAGTATCAGTGGGTATCGACCTATTTTGATTATATCAGTGTCGGTGAGTATCAGCTAATTTTAATATCTGCATTGGCCTGGAATTGAGCATCGTATCGGCAAAACATTTGGTATCGTCCCATACTTAGTAGAGATTAGTGGAGAACTATAGATTTAATAAATTCCATGGGTAGTGTGAATGGATGCAACCTGAACTGTATGTATCCAGTGTGTGTTGCTGCTGCAGTGGCTTACATAACATCACTGAGTGCTCTATGTAGTACAGCTGTGGTATGATGGCTCTTGATCCTCCTGCTTGAAAAAAGTACAGTATCTAAAGTAGTTTACAGTATTTGTGAGGCCAATTACCTCCCCCCCCCCCCTTCCTTCCCTTCTTTTAAAATGCAGGCATATGACGCTAATACGTGGGTTAGATTCCAGACCACTCTGTAAAGCATATATCACCTTAAAGCGAATCACAGCCTTTTCTTTCACTTGCCAGTGCATATAAAAACCTAAAAACATGTTTACATTATCATTTATTAAGTGCACAATAGCGCTAGTCCTAAAAACTATGCAAAATTAAAAATATATAAATAAATAAATGTTACAGTACTGTATTGCTAACCTTAAAATATTTTCAACCCCGAAAATAATAAACATGAATATACAGTGGACCCCCGGAAATCGGCCACCTCCCAACTCGAACAATTATGTAAGTGTATTTTTGTAAGTGCTTTTGTAAGTGTATTTTTGGGGGTCTGAAACATCTAATCTAATTTACGTTTGTCCTTATGGGAATAAATTCGTTCGGTAATGCCACTCAAACAACATTCTAGAATGAGTTATGGCTGATTTCCGGGGGTCCACTGTAATTGAAAATCACCATATTAGGAAAATATGCCTGTATCTTAAAATACTACTGTGGAAGATTGGACTTTTCACTTGCCACCAGCCGGGTACAGAATACCATTGTAGTGCTCATCAGATTGGCGGTCATTCTTTACTTTCAACTGGTATAGTACAAGGAAGGAAAAGAAGGCTGAAAACTATTAGTGAGGCTCCTTGTCGAGCTAGACATTAAAATACCTGAGGCCTGGCTGGGAAGTGGGCCATAAGCTTGCTCTACAGTAGATTTTTTTTTATTACTATTATTCTTTCTTTGACTTTCTTTGTAACAAGTTTTTACCCTTTCAACAGATATTTGTTATGTTTATATTTTGGAACATATGGCAAAAAAACATTGCAAATGTTCTGTATGTGGGATATCCAGTACTATTTAAATATTGTAACAGCAGCTACTTGTAGCACTTGAAAGACAGGATGGTGATCTGTGCAGTAGATAAAAATTAGAATACGTATATAGTGGAACCCCGGTTTTCGTCCTTAATCCATTCCAGAAGGTCGGTCGAAATTCGAAATGGACGAAAACCGAAGTAATGTTTCCCATAAGAAATAATGTAAATCCAGTTAATCCGTTCCACACACAAAAATATTAAAAAAAAATATATTTTATAGAGAATAACTATAGTTTTACATACAGAAAACAATGAGAAATAAATATAAATGACTAATTTTAATGAATAAAGGAACATTTAAATCACTTTTACCTTTATTGAAGAGACTTACTGGTGTATGGAAGATGGCGAGGAGGGGAGAGGGAGGAGAGGTTATAGTTTGGAAGGGGAATCCCCCTCCATAAGGACTTCAGGTATCAAAGCCCTATCTAGGGTTACTTCCCTTCTTTGTCTTTTACTGGCACTAGGACCAGCTTGAGAGTCACTGGACCATGCAGACACAGCTTGCAACAGCTTTTTTAGGGTGATATTTCTCCACCAACTCTTCCACATCCTAGCTACACGATATTTAATGGGGTCAAAAGCCATATTATTACCATCGACATACCATGTTCACTAAGTTTAATCATTTCTAACAACTACCCTTAGATGCCATCATAAACAAAGAGAGAAGTAATGAATAATTCATGCCGAAAATTGTAAACAAAAGCGTTATGTATTAAGGGCAGTGACTGGGCCAACGCAGATTCATACACGTTTTCTCTGATGCTGGACCAGAGAAAATGTAATGTTTTCCTTCTGCCTGGCTAGCACACTTCCATAGCATATAAACATTGCATGTTTATATAGTATATGTAACATGTTTCTTATATAATTTTGAAGAAAATATCATAGATGGGCAATGAAAATGTCTATATGAACCTAAAATAAGACATTTAATGTGATCAAGAGTGATTATTATTACATATTAATATCACAAACGTATGAGCGGCCCAGGCAGACACGTTTGGTACAGACGATTTCCGAGCAGATGTTTGAAACCCGGGGTAAAAATTCGCCGAAAAAAGTGGTTGAAATCCAAATTGTACGACGAAAACTAGGATTCCACTGTACTTAAAAACTAATTGGCTACCAGAGCAGATATAAAAATTATCAAGAAATATCATATATGCTGAAAATGCTCTCATTTGTTGATTTACAAAAAAATAGTTATACAGTGGTCCCTCGGTTTTCGCCGAAAATTCGTTCCAGAATGCTGCTCAAGTGCCATTACCGAACGAATTTACTTCCTTAAGAAATAATGTCACGTAGGTTAGTTTATTTCAGACCCCCAAAAATACACTTGCAACAGCACTTACGAAAATACACTTACATAAATGTTCGAGTTTGGAGATGCACGAAAACCGAGGGACCACTGTACAGTGTACCCCCGAGTTACGAGCACCTCGGAAATCGTACAATTATGTAAGTGTAATATTGTAAGTGCTTTTGTAAGTGTATTTTTGGGGGTCTGAAATGGACTAACCTACTTGACATTATTCCTTAAGAGAGAAAATTCGTTCGGTAATGGCACTTGAGCAGCCTTCTGGAATGAATTATGCTCGTAACTCGGGGGTCCACTGTATTTGGTCAATAAATTTTATTTTCAGTGCTATTGGACGTCTGTAATTGATTTTTTAATCCAATTTATTGACTTTTCATATTCTAATGTAATTGTTTTGTAAATTCATGGAATTCTCATTTTAATACTGTATAGTGCTCTTTTCAAGGTGTGTTTCTGTAGCCTTACTTTTATTATAAAGGAGGGCCCCACTTATACAGCAGGTTAGGTTTTGGGCTACTGCTGTAAATCAAAATTGCTGTAAAGTGAAACAACTTTTTTTTTTTTTTTTAAATTCATATTAAAGCCTGAAAACATGTTTGCACTATCATATATTAAGTGAGCAATATAGCTAGGTCTAAAAAATGCATGTATAGTACACATATTACTTACCTTAAAATATTTTCGTACTTGTAGTGAGTGGTGAATACATTTATTGTAGGAAGCCTGAATGAAGGAAGAATGGGTATACAGTGGACCCCCGGTTTTCGTAATTAATCCGTTCCAGAGAGTGACTAAAACCGAATATTACGATTTCCGAATCCATTTTCCCCATAAGAAATAATGGAAATTCAATTAATCCGTTCAGACACCCAAAAGTACAGTGGACCCCCGGTGTTCGTACTGCTCCAAACTCGAACAATTATGTAAGTGTATTTTTGTAAGTGGTTTTGTAATTGTATTTTTGGGGTCTGAAAGGACTAAGGTAATTTACATTATTCCTTATGGGAACAAATTCGTTTGGTAACGGCACTTGAACAGCATTCTGGAATGAATTAATCACTAACACCGGGGGTCCACTGTATTAAAATAAAATATTTTTGTACATTAAATATACATTTAATTACACAGTAAACAATGAGACATGAATAAAACAACAATAACATGACACTTACCTTTATTGAAGAGTTGTTGATGTGTGGAAGATGGGAGGAGGGGAGAGGATGGAAGAGTTGCTATTGTTTGGAAGGGGAATACCCTTCCATAAAGACTTCAGGTACCAAGTCCTTTTCCGGGGTTACTTCCCTTCTTTGTTTTTCAATGCCACTAGGATACCTTGAGAGTCACTGGACCCCTGTCGCTCAAAAAAGTGTTCCAGAGAGTTCTGTTTCTGGCGTATGTTTGGAATTGTGCCGGCTACAGGGGTGTGTGTTTGTGGACAGGACAAGATAGTCCTTCAATATGACACTAATATCAACTCTACGGCTTATTTATCTGTCACAATTCATCTAATATGACATAATAAACAATATTAATAACATAGAAACATAACATATACTCTAGAATGAATAAAATATGTCATTATGAATGTGAGGACTGGTGTTGTGTTGTTTATTGTTGGGTGTATAAGAGCCACTGAAAGATAAGCTTTACATGGTGGTGGTGAATGGCAGCAGCAGAGACGGCGGTGTTGTCAGTCGCCCTATATGCCTCAAACAACAATGGAGGAATTAAGTTTTGTGTCGTCATTTTTCTATCGATTAATGGCTTAACTTACTTGCTACACTGTTAATGCTACACATTATCGCTGGCTGGCACTATAGCCTCAATCAACTCCTGCTGCTTTAGTATCATATTGTAGAATCACTGAATCACTTAAGAAGACACATTCTCCCCTCTCAGCCCTTTACCAAAGGGCTGGCACTAGGAGCTTTCTTTGGGCCCATGGTGGCTTATTTAGCAGTTGTAAGCACTAAAAAGAATGGAATATTACGAAATGTATCGTATGAACGCGTTCGGTGACGGTCACTCGCTGATAAACAATGCCAGACTGACTGTGAATGGTGTGTGGGGCCGCTCGGGCTGGGCGTACACATTCGGGACCAATGACGATTACCGAGCGGAATTATGATCACCGAACCAATATTTTTACGAAAAAAAGTTACGATTACTGAACATTACGAACTCCGATGACAACGAAAACCGGGGTACCACTGTAGTTTAAAACCGCTGTATTGTTAAACGATGTAAAGTGAAGAGCTGTAAAGCGGGGGGCCTGCCTGTATTGTATTTATGCAGATGTTAGATAATTTGGATATAAAAATATGCACAAATACATATTCCATCAGTCTCTAATATACAGTATAAATATTTTTAAAAGAAGCTTTAACATTTATCAGGATTTTATATTATTATTGTATTTTCCTACCCTCTCAACACCAGTTTACTGTACATGGAAATGTCTAAAACACTTAGTGTTTGATCATCTATTACATGCAATTATTACAATACCTTGATGCTGGTGAGGGGTTCTTGATCCAAGGAATTGAACCTGTCATCCCCTTCCTTGGGTTAACCCTCATTGCCTACCATTCCCAGGCACTGTATGACCCCTATGTGTTTAGCACTTTCCATGATAAATAATAATTCAATTGTTACAAGTATTAGTTACCTACTAATTTATCTAATATTTTTTAATAAATTTTTTGTGCAATGAATGATAGATTATATTTTTTATTGAAAAATATTTAAAAATTATAACTTCTATTCATTTAGGCATGAAAAGAAAACATCTGTTACTGCTTCAACCTCAAATAATAAGTTATGAAGATGTACACCCCAGGGATATACAAATTATCTACATTTAGTGAAGTTTTGCTTATTGATGAGTGAGCAGATATTATTGAGCAGAAATGACTGACAGTATTTTATGAATCCTTCACTCTTCCTGAAACTCTTGTCAATTTAAACCAAGTAAAATAATCGTTGCTAGTAATCTTGCAAACCCTGCTTGTCAAATTTTGGACAAAATTGCTCTGCTCATGGATTTTGCAAATAGCGTGATATCCAGAAATGTATTGATAAGTCTTTAGATTCTAGCAGGTTGGTCGAATAATACATCTTGTGTTTTTATTTGTTTCCACTGATTGTCATAGTTTTTCTTACATTTGGTCAAGAAATGTCTAAGAAATTTTAAATTAATATTTTAGAAACTTTTTTTTTTTACATCTACCGTTTCCCACCGAAAAACGGTGGCCCAAAGAAAGAAACACACTAGCCGTTGTTCATTCAGTAGATGCCTTGCCAGAAGTGTGCAGACAAAACAATTCAAATAACCCTCTGAACTGGAACATCCCCATCCATCCTTCAGAGTGCAGATACTGTACTTCTAACCTTCAGGACTCAGCTAATTGATCTCTCTGAATTCCTTTGTAAATGTTACCTTGCTCACACTCCAGCAATACATTAAATCACAAAAACCTCTTTTCTCCACTCTAACATTTTCTCATACATGTCTGTTGAATGCTTAATAAAGCTTCTTCATATCCTCCCTCCAATCATCCTGGGACTTCCTCCATCCCCTTCCTTCCATTTCACCCAGATTTATACACCCTCTTGGTCAACTTGTTCTACTGTTTTTCTAACTAACCAAACCATATCAACAGCTCTTACTTTGCTCTTTAAATTACACCTTTCATACCGTGGAGTGCTGCAAATCCGAAACCCTATTAAAAAATATGTACAACTACACACATTTTTGTCTTAATATCATTAGAAAAGTTATATATGAGGTCTGTTTTATATGTTGGTCTCCCATGAGCTTCAAAAGCAAGTATGTTATTTTTGAGTAGTGCATCTGGAAATGAAAGTTGGCTAAGTCTTTTGCTTCAGCATGAATTGAATAGAGGGTTTAATATGCTTTTAAGTCATTGAGGTTGAAACGTATGGATGAAATGATAAGAATCTTACATCGAGGTATTATTATTGTTTCTGGTAAAATGTTCATTAAAGGACCAGCCTTAAATGGTTCCAGACACCATAAGCAGGTTTGTCAGTAAAGTACTAGCTAGGAAGCTAATAGCCATATCATATTTCTGTTTATAGATATGGTTGGTCTTTGAGAAATTATGGTGCATTGAAGGTTTGAATGAAATTACATATAGTGCATACGAAAATCATTGAGCTTAATGAAAATGTGAGGGAAGAAGAAAATTGGAGATTGGAAGTTTCTTTTAGAAGCTGGTGTGTTATTTCATTCAGAACTGTAATTTCTAATCCTAATGTTGAGTGCTAATTAAATTTCTGGAATTTTTTAGACGAGAGCTGCTTGCTTTTACCGCGATGGTAAGGAGTTAGGTAATATGCCGATTAACCTATGAGGGGCACTACCTTTTGTAGAAGTTAAGAGTTGCGAGGCTATGTTGAGTTGATGGGTCTAGAGGAGACCGTACGTGTGAGCTGACTTGGTTTTTTCAAGGATAAGATATAGAAGTTTCTTACCCAAGCAGAACGTCTAAGGATATCCCTAGTCTCTTTGCAGAATCTCTGCGTATCTCTGTCTCAACAAGAAATTCCAGCCCTCCCTCCCCAAGAGGTACATCGCAGCCCTAATAGGACTTAAACAACAAGAACATCAGTGTGACAACAGCCAGTAAAAAAGTCAAGGCTTAGTAGTGATGGAAGCGCTACTTACAAGGACAAGATGATGAATCTGCTGGGTGACACCGACACTTATAACATTGTGACCCAACAAGAATTAAACAGACATGCCCAGAATCTGTAGAGAGACTAGAGACATCCTAAGATGTTATAACAACTGGAAGAACCTTCTTTGCATTATCTCTGACAAACCAAAGCCACCTCATGAGTGTGGTCTACACAGAAACTATAAATTTTACTTGTTCTCTCCAACCTATAGATGATCTGGAACTGGTAGTTCCTATTTTTCCATTAGTTAGTGAGTGTATTAGCAAGTTTTTATTTAGTCTCAGATAAAATTAGCAATTCTCATCTTAGTATTCCAGGGATTTACTTAGTAGAATAAAGGATTCTAAGATTAGACAAAAATTAGCTAGTTCAGACTTGATATTTATTTCAGCATTTCGAATAATAGGATCCAGCAGCTACTAAACAATAGCCCCTATCTACATCTTCCCTCTTTCCTTACCTTGTGATGACTTTATAAAAATAAAATATTTGAGTGTACCATAATTTCTTCCAGTACAACAATCAACTGTAAACATATTTCAATGGCTATTGGCTCGCCAGTTAACACTGTGCTAATGAACCTGTTTATAGATATTGGAAGCTTCCCCATTCAGTAAATTATAACTGTTACAGTGACTTGGCTATGGCATGTTAATGATCTTGTATCACCCAGATGTTCTGAGTTCATCAAATTCAAAGAAAAGCTGAACAGCATTAAACCCACTATTTACTTCGCATTGGGCAAAAAGACTAATGACAGACTTTAAGAAACTACATTCATGAAGGATGACAACAATCTTGTCTTCAAAGTTGATGAAAAACCAACATACTATAAAACACATTTTATATATATCTTTTCTAATCGTGAAGTTATAACAAAAAGTGTATGATCATAGTTTTTTTTTTTTTAACTTCTTTTTCTGCCAATATTACTTAAGACTTACAGACTTTAGTCTCCTAAAGCTACATTTAACATTAGCATGGACTCTTTGAATACCATAAAAATTTCCAGATATTTTCTGATAAAGTTTTAAGAATGTGGGAAAAAGAAAATGCCAACTGCATACATATCTCCTAGTCACCCTGACATAAGACCCAAAACATTATTGAAATTTTTAAAACTCTCTTCATATTAGCAGGGTAAAAATCCATTGGTGACATATTTTGTCTCTAACACATGGTTTAGCACTTAGTTTTGATTATAATAATAATGTCCCTAACACATCAAGAGTTACAAATACTGCTGCTGGATTTATTTAGATTCCTTGTACAAAGTGAAATTCAAGTCACAGTGAGATTTCCAGAGAGCTAGACAGAGGAATTAAGGAACATAGGTATGCTTGGAGCACCAACATTATCAACATGCTTGCATGACACATTAGGGCCTACATTATCATGCTGTTGCTTGGAACAAAACGTCAATCATTAAAGAAACTGACAAAAACATTAGGTGTCTAGAAGCAACAGCCATTCAACAGTCAAAAGTTATAAAGCAGCAGCACAGGATTTTTCAAGATGTCGCCACCATTTACCTCATTTATGCTGGGAAAGAAAGTCATTGACTGTACAGTATAACTTTGATTTTCATGGAGCTTGATTTGTTGCTGCATGTTGCTATGGTCCTCTGAATATACTAGTTTATTCACAAGTTTTTATAGGTTTTTATGGGTCTTGTTCACATCTTAACAGACAGTGAATTCAAGTCAAAACATCAAAATAAGACGTTAAATATTAATAATTTACTGGTGTATTTTGCCTTATATGATGTGAAGTATGAAAGGTTTTAAACTTTTAAATGGTAATTTTTAAACTAGTCTTTGTGATGAACATTTTTAGCCTATTAATTGGTCATCAGTTTTTTGCAGATTTGATATTTATAGTACCTCCTGGAGCATACCCCTTACCCCATATGAATAACAAAGTTTCACTGTACAGTACTTAAGAACTGCTGCCCACCCCCTTCCCCCTCCTTCCTGATATAACCCACAAAATATTGTAAGTCCCTCTTCCTCTTCCATGTGTTCCTCCCTGCTTTATGGTTTATATATGTGTTCTGTATGTCTTTCTGTAAATTTTAGGAAGCTTGTATAGTGTAATGTGTGTAAATTAGACTCTTGACTCCATACGGTGTTTTATTTACACTACAAATTTGTTGATGAATTCTTAATAAATCGCTTTAATAAAGCAGCAGTAGAGTGAGATGGTATCATACCATCCATTTTTTATCTAATCTTTGCTAGAAAAGAAAAAATCCTCCATTAATTACTTATCTCCACTTGGGAAACGTGTGCATACTCCTTTAAAATAATTTGTGAAGTAAGATGCTTCTTAGATGAGGTAGATGATGCTTATGAACAACATTGAGAAGATTATATAAGAAAATAATGTTCTGAAACAGTTGTATAATAATATTACTGTAACTGAAATGAAATATTACCAGAAAATATAAATATGCAAATTTCTGTAATATGAAGAGCAATGGTATTAAAGAGATTTTTCCAGAAATGAGAAACATGCACAACAAGAAAGAATAGCTTAGTAAGTGGTGGTAAGTTATAGAAGAGAGAAATCAAACAAATCTGAAATGAATATACAGCACAAGGATAAGGTGAGAAGATAAATTTAAATAAGGGATAGTAAAATCCACATGTTTAAGATAAAATTCAAAGAATCAATTATGACAACAGAATCATCAAATCGTGAAGTAGCGTGAGGCACGTTATGTGAATATTTCAAAGTGTATTTAAGCAAGGAAGGGTTTTTGAATTCGACTTTAACCCTTACAGCCAAATAAGATTATTTTTGAGTGTAAGTCACATGGGCAAATTAATGGAAATGGCAAATATTGTACCAACAGTGGGGAAGACCAGTCTCAATAGTGTTGTCAAAACACTAGGGTAAAAAAATTAGAGTTAACTAGATAAAACAACTGGTTTGTGAAAACCTCGTTATTTAATAACTAGATAAAACAACTGGTTTGTGAAAACCTCGTAATTTATAAATAGATCAGTTTGAGCATACAGTGGACCCCCGGTTATCGGCCATAATTCATTCCAGAATGCTGTCCAAGTGCCGTTACCGAACGAATTTGTTCCCATAAGGACAAATGTAAATTAGATTAGTCCGTTTAGACCCCTAAAAATATACTTACAAAAGCACTTACAAAAATACACTTACATAATTGTTCAAGTTGGGAGCAGTACGAAATCCGGGGGGTCCACTGCATTATTACTTCATGTAAAATTGTAAATCCGTGTGGGTCATTCATCACAAGGAGTGGTTTAGAGACTATCCTGTCTACTAATCCTAAAATGAGTGCTGCCTAGCTGTCAGCTTCTGAGCAGCAAAATTGTGAATGTCAAGATATGTTGGGCTGCTGTGATAATTACTTTAATTATACAAGAACAGATTAGATTGGCAGATTACTTTCACATGTATTTTGCAGATGTTTTAATTAGAATTTTTCATAAAATAAATTGTAAACAAAATATAGGTTGAGTAAAAGGCATAATTTTACAATGGAAGTGAAAAGTATAAAAAGAACACTGCCCATGCAAGGAAGGAATGTTAATGAAGGATCATTGCTTACCTTATTGATGTTTTTAATTGATTTTAATGGCTTATTAAAATCAAATGTGTGTGTAGATGCAGAAATCTTATTGCGAAAGTATGTGGGAAGATTCATTTATAAATGAATGACGGAATTTTATAGTAAATACTACATAATGGAATTGGGTGAAAGCGGGAACAAATTATATAAAGAATATGTTATAGACTATGTGATAAGATTTTAATATTGCATCCTTATATCACCAGCTTTGGGTGTGAGGGGCGAAAGGAAGTGGGGGGGGACGGCTTTTGTTACATCTGTTACCTCACTATCTATGTTAAATTTACTGCTGCTATCATTATATGAATTATGTACTACTTGTTGACTCAGCCCATTGGAGGTGTCACCCTTGAGGTTACCCTATGTTGGATGCTTTTGTGTGGAGAGTGAGATTAGTTAGGAAGAGGCATCTTTGCACTTGGGGTTTCATTACAGCAGTTACTGTGTGATTCTTAGCTACCCGAACAGAACTAAGCTCTTGATGTCTTGTTTTTAGTATTGAATTTACCATATAATTGTTAGTTTCCAGTGGTTGTTGGGTTTCATTTGTATAAATCATTCTAGTGTTTAACCACTGTAGACAAAGACTAAATTTATTTCTTTGCAAAGGTTACAACATGTGTTTACATTTTTTACGTGTTGTTAGGTACAAAGAAAGCCACTAACATGCTGGGCCATTTTAGGTAGACTAATCCTAATGCTTACCCTGGGCTTTTAAATCACTTATTTTGAATCTAACTTTCTACCTTGGTGGGTTCTGTCCCCAGGAAGTTTTGTCCTGTGGAGGTTTTGTCCTAAACCTGTGGGCTTGTAGGCCTCCTTCAGTGCTCCTTTGTTCTCTTGTTCTTTTACACCAACACTATTACTAATTCCTTCACTACTACTACTACTACTATTTACTATTTCTAATTTTTTCACTACTACTACTACTATTTACTATTTCTAATTTTTTCACTACTACTATTTACTATTACTAATTCTTTCATTACTACTACTGTTTACTATTATTTTGATCACTTGTTTACCATTACTACTACTAATACAACTATGTACTACTATTACTACTTTTACTACTACTGTTACTACTTTTACTACTACTATTACTACTTTTATTATTATTTCTACTACTACTACTACCACTATTAATACTATTACTACTACTATTATTATTATTACTTCGAATTACTATTACTACGACTACTAGAACTACTACTACTGTTACTCCTGCCTCCTCTTCCTTCTCCTGCTTCCTCCTCCTCCTCCTCCTGCTTCTTCCTCCTCCTCCTCCTCCTCCTGCTTCTTCCTCCTCCTCCTCCTCCTCCTGCTTCTTCCTCCTCCTCCTCCTCCTCCTCCTGCTTCTTCCTCCTGCTTCCTCCTCCTCCTGCTTCTTCCTCCTGCTTCCTCCTCCTCCTGCTTTTCCCTCCTGCTTCCTCCTCTTCCTCCTGCTGCCTCCTCCTCCTCCTCAACCCTCCCCCCTCCATTCTGTTTTCTAGCCTTCCCTGCCTCATATTCTCTCAGTTGTGATGCGATACAGGTCCTGGATGGACTGAAACATCACCCTAATGTTCCTACCCTAAGTGCAGGTTTTTGGTGAAAGGTAATCACATGCTGGCTGCGACATTGCTTCAGCAGATAGTTGTCCTTCATTGAGCCCCTTGCCATTCCTGTCTTGAAAGCAGTGAACTTGGCGACATTATGGATGTTCTAGAGGGGGTTGCCCTTTTCTGTCAGTTTCCCAGTAATGTCCCAGCACTTTAACGATTGCAGGCAATGTCCATTGGTAAATGACCAACAAGCTGTTTTTAATTTAACAGCACATGTATACTGGCCATGTGCCTCCTCATCATTGTTGGTTGTAAGAAACATTACTGTCACAACTGCAAGAAAGTTATTTAGAGGGGTACCCAATGCTGATTCTTGACGTCATATCTTTTGATCAATTGTTCCATTTATTAGGGAGCACATAGGCATTTTTTTACTTCTACTGTACTGCTTACTCTGACTTCTCTGAAAGTCTCATATGTAAGGCAGATTTCTTTATAACTAACTTCTTAAGTGAAATAAATTCACTACACTTTCTATGACTTCCTCATTTCACACTTATCTTGCCATTTACACTTCTGACCTTTATCAAATTCAGCATTTTCTGTGAATATAATTATAAAATCCTGTAGATATCTGTGGCTTGCCAGCAATGCCAGTTTTGCACTAGATAAAGAATCTGCCTCATGAACTATCTGCATCCTGAAATAGGGAAAGAAAAATATGGTCTGGCAAAGGAGCACCCATGATAAAGTTATGATCACTTTAGGTTGATTACATATGGTATTGTACCCCTCAAGAGAGAGAGACCCTGATGTAGGAAAGAAGTTTTTGATTAAAGAAATTGAACCTATTCTTTGCTTCTTTGTCTGCCCAAAATGCACCACATGTCTGGCTTTCCTTTGTTCCCAACTGTATTTTATTACATGTAAACTACACTATCTGTATATTACAGAAAAGAAATAAATTTGTATTTGTAAATCTGATTGCCTCCAATTCCCCAGGTGCTGTGTGTCCCTTTTGGGCTGAGCGCTTCCCAATTATACTAATAATAATAATTAATGATTTCACATATATCTATGAAGATAATACATGCAGATTATAGGAACCAAGTATACTGCGAATTTTCCAGGTACTAAATTAGTGGGGAAGTGGAACAGAATTCTTCCTCCGTAAGCCATGCGTGTCGTAAGAGGCGACTAAAATGCCGGGAGCAAGGGGCTAGTAACCCCTTCTCCTGTATATATTACTAAATGTAAAAGGAGAAACTTTCGTTTTTCCTTTTGGGCCACCCCGCTTTGGTGGGAAACGGCCGACGTGTTGAAAGAAGAAAGATATGAATACAAATTTGTGGCGAATATAAAGTGAATGTAATGCTAATTATATGGTAGACATTGTTTCTAAGTGCACATCATTTATGGGCTTAGTGTTTTAACCCTTTTGAGGACTGTGCCATAGTACTACAGCTTTGATCTCAGGGTCTGTGCTATAGTACTACATGAGCTCAGCTCACTCCAATAAGCTGTGAGCAGTAAATTTGGGCCTAGATATGAGAAAATGGGTCTATGCGGTGAGAGTGCACCATATACAAAATATTCCTTCCCCGTGCAGTGCATGATGGGCAAAAAACTGTGACCCTATATTTGGTTTAAAATAGCGACTTTGTGGTGTATTTTCAGATGTTTTTTACAGTTATATTCTTGATTTCTTGGTATCATTTGATAGAATGGAAGATATATTACAGAAATGGAGATGATTTTGATTGGTTTCAGGACTGGAAGTAGTCTGAAATTGAGCTCAAAATAGCGGAAGTATTTGATTTTTGCCAATATTCCAGAGGACACAAATTACAGTGGACCCCCGAGCTTCGTAAACCCCGGAAATCGTACATTTATGTATGTATAATATTGTAAGTGCTTGTGGAAAAGTATTTTTGGGGGTCTGAAATAGACTAACCTACGTGACATTTTTCCTTAAGGGAGTAAATTCGTTCGGTAATGGCACTTGAGCACACTTCAGGAGTGAAGTTTTTACGAAACTCGGGGGTCCACTGTACATCACTTGTCCAATATGCATCCAACTGGTCGGTCTGATACTCATTCATGAATGTGCTGACATTATTTATACAATTATTACAATAATTCAGTAGTTTGTGTAACAGTAAATCTATTTTTTGTGTAAATAAATATTCAAAATGGAAAGCAAATGTAATATAGAAGAGAAATGTTTTAGTGCCAGGAATGTCTACATTGTTTATTCTGAACCCTATTTTGAAACTGGCAATTTTTTAATTTTGTGTGAAATTGGCCAAATTACCGCTGTATAACACTTGTGGTTTAGCGCTTCTTTTGATTATAATAATAATAATGGCCAAATTACCGATTTCTGAAAACTTTTTTGGGTAGTTGAAATAATTAACTAGGCAGTTTCTTGTACTCATTCGACAGAATGGAAGGCATACTAGTGAAATAGCTAAGAGTTTGGTCGACTGGAACAATGAAATTTGCCTAAAATAGGATTCAAATAGGGCAAAATTGATGATGCGTAAATATAACCATGACCTTTAAATTTGCGAAACCCTAATTCTGTCAATTTTCCATAAAATTTTGTACTTTTAGTGTCATTACCTTCAGAAAAAGATTCTCTTATCATTTCATAAGAAAAATATTTTTTTTGGTTTTAAATTCTATGACCCTGCAATTTTCAGATTGGGTCTGGACCCTGAAAGGGTTAACTCTTTCACTGTCTCATAGAACTACATTATTGATGTCAGGGTCCATCACATAGAACTACAGTGGACCCCCGGTTTACGTTAGGCTCCAAACTCGAACAATTATGTAAGTGTATTTTTGTAAGTGCTTTTGTAAGTGTATTTTTGGGGGTCTAAAAGGACTAATCAAATTTACATTATTCCTTATGGGAACAAATTCGTTTGGTAACGGTACTTGAACAGCATTCTGGAATGAATTAATAACATAAACCGGGGGTCCACTGTACATTATTGATGTCAGGGTCCATCACATAGAACTACATTATTGATGTCAGGGTCCATCACTTCAAACTACATTATTGATGTCAGGGTCCATCACATAGAACTACATTATTGATGCCAGGGTCCATCATATTGAACTGCATTATTGATGTCAGGGTCCATCACATAGAACTACATTATTGATGTCAGGGTCCATCACATAGAACTACATTATTGATGCCAGGGTTCATCACATAGAACTACATTATTGATGCCAGGGTCTGCCACATAGAACTACAATATCAATGCCAGGGTCCATCATGTAAATTTACGTAATGCGCTCAGTTCACTCAGATAAGCTGTGTGTGGTAATTTTTGGCCTAAATATGAGATAAGGGTTCTGTGTAGTGAATGTTCATATTATAAAAAATTCCTGCCTCATGCAGTGCATGATGGCAACAGCAAAACTGACCGTGTGTTTGGTTTAAAATAGTGAATTTGAGATGTTTTCTAGGAAGGTTTTTATGGCTTTATTGGCTGTTTCTTGGTATCTTTTAATAGAATGGAGGACACGCTACTGAAATAGAATTGCTTTTAGTTGATTCCAGGACTGGAACTAGCCTTGAACTTGGCTTCCAGATAGCAGAAATAATATATTTTTGCCTGTATACCTGAGGATGGGTAAGGCATTCTCTACACACACCCCGACCTGTTTTATGTTTTTTTTATAGGTCTAATTCAATTATTAGGATGTTGTAAACCAAGAACAATCATTCCTGGTTATATTTTATTGTGCAAGAAATAGGGTAAATCTTTGATTTTTTGTGATGAATTCAAAATGGAAGACAAGTGTTATACAGCCTCTCCTCACTTAACAACTGAGTTCTATTCCTACGACTACGTTGGCAAACAAATTCATCGCTAAGTGAGGAGCATATTATTATGGTAGTGGGATTGTGTCAACCAACATTTCTGGTATATTTCTAAATGTTTATACAGTAGTGTACTGTATATTGTAATAAAAAGAATAAAGGAAATCAGCTCTAATATACATTATTTAGGTATCATACTGGTCAGAGAAACCGTCGTAAGTCTGAGTCGTCGGTAAATGAGTACGTCTCTAAGTGAGGAGAGGCTGTGTAGGAGAGGCCTTGGGACATGATTAATGAACAAAGGAAATGTTCCTTTAGTGCCTGGAATATCTTCATTGTTTATTTTGTACTCTGTTTTTAAAATTGATTTTTCTAATTTTGTGTAAAATTGGCCAAATTACCAAATTCTGTACACTTCATAGGAGAGTTTTGATAGTTGAATAGGCGATTTCTTGTGCTCAGCTGATAGAATGGAAGGTATACTAGTGAAATAGCTAAGAATTTGATGGAATTGAGCATTTGATGTGGCTTAAGATAGTACTCAAAGTCAGCAAAAACACCAATGTTTAAATAGTTCCCAGACCACTAACTTTGCCCCTACATAATTCCTTACATTTTTCATCAAATTTCGTGTTGCCTGTGTCATTACCTTTAGAAAAAGATTCTCTACCATTTCAGAAGATTTTTTTTTGTTTTGTTTTAACAGTGTAAGGGTTAATGCATTTTACTTAGGTTAAGATGGTAAGTGCTTTGTCTACCTGCAACATGAAACACCATATATGTAGTAGGGGGAAAGTAAACACCTCTCTGATGACATAAGGCAAAATTATTTTAAAGATGTAGAAGAATAAAAAATTAAAGACATTAAAATATCCCAGTAACCTTTTCACTATCTCGTATGTTGATCTACACTGTTGACGCCAGGGTTGGTTACATAGATAAGCTGTGAGCGGCTAATTTTGTCCTAGATATGAGAGAATGGGTTTGTGCAGCGAGTGTTCACAGTATAAAAAAAATCCTGCCTCATACGGTGCATGAAGAGAAAAGCTCTTCATTCACTAGGTGGCTTTAGAGGCACGCAAGTTCCCCAGACTTCTAATAACATGCTCATTTTTCCTGCTATAATCTGCCTTGTCCATAATTACTATCTCATTTACATTACTCAGACCTCTGCAACACAATTGTCCTCAAAGATTTGTTAAGTTATACCATGAATTAAGGAAGGATCCTAGACTTCATCTTACGAAACAGACAAAGCAAATGGACAAGTAGATTATAGTAGAAAAATGAGCATATTATTAGAAGACGGGTACTTATGTGCCCCTTTAGTGGCTTCATTTTCCACACATCTGTGGGGTTGAAGTATCATTATTCACAGTTGTTAAAGGCCGTGGTATTATGGCTGTGTGAAGGTAGCATAATCATTAGTCTTTTAATTCAAGGCTAGAATGAAGTGGTTGGGTGAAAAATTTTCAATCTGTATTTTAAAAATTGAATTAGACTTTTAAGTGAAAAGGCAAGGTAATGTAAGGCTGCATCATTAACACCCTAAGCATGAGCAGGTGTAGGATGGTGGTGTAATACACAAATAACCCACACATGGGAGAGAAAAGCTTATGACGATGTTTTGGTCTGTCTTGGACCATTCACAAGTAACAGACAGAAGAGAGTGAGTGAGCCAGTATATATAGGCAAGAAGGACAGGGACAGGAGGAAAAAAAGTTGTGGTAGTGGTAATGCTGGTAGAGGAAGTAGTAGTAGTAGAAACAGTATTGGTAGTAGAAAGTAGGGAAAGTAAGTACCCACACAGCTCTGAAGGTGGAAGTGATGCAACATTGTTACCAACAAAACTAGAGAATGAACTGAATTCATGACATTATGAAACATAACTGAGGGTTTGAGTCCAGATGGTCATTACCCACTTGTGTGTGGTGTAGGCAACATAGTGTCATTACTGACACAGATATGGGGAAAAAGTAAGGCTGAAAGGATACTTCAGTAGAAAGTCTTTTTTTTTTTTTTTACAAATAGAGTGGTAGAATAATGGAATAGAGAAGATGTAAGTGAAATCTGAAATTTGAAAAAATTGAAATTTGAAAAAAAATGCTTAGCCCTATACCTGCAGCTATAAATAAGTAATCAGGTAACCAAGAGATGGAAGTTAAGTAATATTGTTACCCATTCAACTGTTGAAGGGGCAAGGGAGGTTGTTTTGTACATGTCTATTGGTATAGAAGTTAATATCATTTCCCGTATAACTATTGAAGGGGCTAGGGCTGTTATTGATCAACACAATTATTGGAGGGAGAAGTTAGTATCATCATTACCCATATATTGGTGGGTGTTGTATGTGAACAATAAGACAAATGCCTAGGTTTTCAAATTAACATTACAGGGTGACGAGGAGACGCATCAGCAGATGAGGGAGGTGACGCTAGAAGCGCTTCAGCAGGTCATGAGTGCAGGAGGTCAGCAAGAAGTACGTGTCATTGGCCAGCAGGTAAGCTCTAATCAGAATTATTCTTAGTGATTAATTTAATTATGTATTTTCTTTAGGGAATGTACATCATGATGATTAAAAATGCACAATACTATGACTGGAACAATAAACAAATAACCCGCAGTGTGTGACTAGTTAACTGTCCAGGACGGTCAGAAACGTCACTATAAGTTTCTTCTGTGTGGGGGTTATTTTTGCGTACATCACGTTAGTATTTAGTTTCTACTATTCTGTTTCAGGATGACATTTTGAGGAGGCCTTTTTATCATTGACTTGAAAACATAAAAATACCTTTAAATGCTCATAAAATGTGACTTCCTACTTAAAATTGAGTAGTATAGTGCATTTATTGCTAGCCTTTTCCAGAGCCAAGTTTTCATTTTATCAGGTAAGTGTTTTATCTGTACATGCTAGGGTAGCATTGAATACATACATGCATGTACACCAGACTCATGCACACAGCACCTAATACCTGGTTTCTAAGTAACATGCAGATATCACAACCTATCTTCCTATTATCATTGCCTAAAATTTTCAGGTATATTGGTGATGCTTCTGACAGACACTGTATCCCCTGCCCTCAATCAAAATTCCCATCCATCCCTTTCCTTATAAAACTATTCCCTCTTTCTCTCTATCAAAGGTTTTGTTCCCTTCCCTGGTAAACTTTTCCTTCATGCTCTCTGTCAGCATTGAGGGATTTCTACAAGCAAGAGGGTACATTCCTTTAACACAAGAACACAAGAAAGGAGGAACACTGCAGCAGGCCCGTTGGCCCACACTAGGCAGGTCCTTCACAATCCGTCCCACTAACAGAATATTTGCTCAACCCAATTTTCAATGCTACCCAAGAAATAAGCTTTGACAATTCTACCCACTCATGCGCGAGTCCCACTCAAATCCAACCCCTCTCACTCATGAATTTATCCAACCTAAATTTGAAACTACCCAAGGTTCTAGCTTCAATAACCCTACTAGGCAGACTGTTAACATAAGAACATAAGAAAGGAGGAACACTGCAGCAGGCCTGTTGGCCCATTCTAGGCAGGTCCTTCACATTCCATCCCACCAACAGAATATTTGTTCAACCTAATTTTCAATGCTACCCAAAAAATAAGCTTTGATAATTTTATTTACTCATGTGCAATTCCCACTCAAATCCAACCCCTTTCACTCATGAATTTATCCTTTCTAAATCTAAACTTATCTAACTTGAATCCATTATTGCGGGTTCTCTCTTGGAGAGATACCCTCAAGACCTTATTTATATCCCCTTTGTTAATACCCATTTTCCACTTGTATACCTCGATCATGTCTTCCCTCATTCTACGTCTTACAAGTGAATGTAATTTAAGGGTCTTCAATCTTTCTTCGTAAGGAAGATTTCTAATGCTATGTATTAATTTAGTCATTCTACGCTGAATGTTTTCTAACGAATTTATGTCCATTCTGTAATATGGAGACCAGAACTGAGCTGCGTAATCTAGGTGAGGCCTTACTAATGATGTATAAAGCTGTAATATAACGTCTGGACTTCTGTTGCTAACACTTCTTGATATAAATCCCAGTAATCTATTTGCCTTATTACGTACGCTTAGGCATTGCTGTCTTGGTTTAAGGTTGCTGCTTACCATCACCCCCAAGTCCTTCTCGCAATCTGTATGGCTAAGTTCTACGTTATTTAACTTATAAGTGCTTGGGTTATGGACACTCCCGAGCTTTAGAACTTTGCATTTATCTACATTGAACTGCATCTGCCATTTTTCTGACCAGGAATTGAGTTTGTCTAAATCCTCCTGTAGTTCACTGACATCTACGTCTGAATCGATTATCCTACCTATCTTCGTGTCATCAGCGAATTTGCTCATATCACTAGAAATTCCCTCGTCAAGGTCATTTATATATATTATAAACAACAACGGGCCCAAAACCGATCCCTGAGGAACGCCACTTGTTACAGATCCCCACTCCGATTTAACCCCATTTATGCACACCCTCTGCTTCCTATTGGTGAGCCATGACTCGATCCATGACAACACTTTTCCCCCAATGCCATGAGCAGCCACTTTCTTTAACAGTCTCTGATGTGGTACTCTATCAAAAGCCTTACTAAAATCCAAATAAACGATATCGAATTCTTTATCATTATCAACTGCCTCAAAAGCCCCACTGAAAAAAGTTAACAAATTAGTTAGGCAGGAACGGCCCCTGGTGAATCCATGCTGAGTATCATTAATCAAATTATGCCTATCGAGATGGCTTCTTATGTTATCAGCTATAATCGACTCTAGTAATTTGCCTACAATTGATGTTAGACTTATTGGGCGGTAATTTGATGGTAACGACTTGTCCCCTGCTTTAAAAATAGGAATTACATTAGCCATCTTCCACGTATCCGGCACTACACTCATCAACTACCTGGTCCATCACCAAGGCACTGAGGGAGCCAAAGCACCCGGTCCATCACCAGGGCACTGAATGACCCTAAGCACCCGGGCCACCACCAGGGCACTGAGGGAGCCAAAGCACCCGGTCCATCACCAGGGCACTGAATGACCCTTTTACAGTCCATCATATGTAACTATGTTATTAATGGCAGGATCTGTAATATAGATTTACGTCATGAGCTCGACTCACTCACAAAGCCATGAACAGTAAATTTTGGCCTAGACATGAGAGAATGAGTCGGTGTGGTGAGTGTGCATAATGGGAAAACACTGACCTTATGTTTGGTATAAAATAGTCACTTTGAGGCATTTTCTAGGATGGTTTCTATGGTTTTATTGACTGCTGCTTGTTATCATTTGATGGAATGGAAGACATGCTACTGAAACAGATGATTTTTGTGGGTACCAGGACTGGAAGTAGCTTGAAATCTGTCTCCAAGTAGCAGAAATATTCTATTTTTGCCTATTTTCCTGAGAATGGGTGAGGCCCCTACACCATCTCCCAGTCTGTTTTATGAGTTTTTACTAGTTCTGATTCAAATATTGGGACACTGTAAACCATACCTGGAGTATACCTGGAGAGGGTTTCAGGGGTCAGTGCCCCCGCAGCTCGGTCTGAGACCAGGCCTCATGGTGGATCAGGGTTTGATCAACCAGGCTGTTACTGCTGGCCGCACGCAAACTGACGTATGAACCACAGCCCGGCTGGTCAGATACTGACTTTAGGTGCCTGTCCAGTGCCTTCTTGAAGACAGCCAGGAGTCTATTGGTAATGTATGCTGGGAGGCAGTTGAACAGTCTTGGGCCCCAGAGACTTATTGTGTTGTCTCTCAGTGTACTCATGGCGCTCCTGCTTTTCATTAGGAAAATATTGCATCTCCTGCCGAGTCTTTTGTTTTCATAGGAAGGGATTTTCGTGTGCAAGTTTGGCACTAATCCCTCTAGGATTTTCCAAGTGTATATTATCATGTATCTCTCATGCCTGCATTCCAGGGAATACAAATCAAGGGCCTTTAACCGTTCCCAGTAATTTAGGTGCCTTATAATATAATATAATAATATTTTTATTTCGATGCATGTTACAAGTGTACACTGTTATTGGTAGTTACAATTATAAAACTGTAATGCAAGGAGAGCCACTGGCATGCCATGGCATTATGTGTACCGTGAAAGTTCTTTGTACACTCCAGGTCAGCAATTTTGCCTGCCTTGAAGGGGGCAGTTAGTGTACAGCAGTATTCCAGCCTAGAAAGAACAAGCGATATGAATAGAATCATCATGGGCTTGGCGTCCCTAGTTTTGAAGGTTCTCATTATCCATCCTATCATTTTCCTAGCAGATGCGGTAGATACATTGTTGTGGTCTTTGAAGGTGAGATCCTCTGACATTATCACTCCCAGGTCCTTCACATTACTTTTTCGCTCTATTGTATGGTTAGAATTTGTCATATACCATGATACAGTTTTAATTTTCTCAAGTTTTCCATATCTGAGTACAGTAGTTGAAATTTCTCTTCATTGAACTTCAATTTGTTTTGAGTGGCGCATTTGAAGATTTGGTTGATGTCCGCTTGGAGTCTTGCAGTGTCTTCGATGGAGGTCATTGTCATGGCAATCCGGGTGTCATCCACAAAGGAAGACACGGAGCTATGGCTTACATCTCTGTCTATGTCAGATATGAGGATGAGGAATGGAATGGGAGCGAGTACTGTGCCTTGTGGAACAGTGCTTTTCACCGTAGCTGCCTCAGACCAATCATTACTGGTTATATTTTATTAATCCGAGAAATAGGGTAAATCTTTGATTTTTTGTGTGATGAATTAAAAATGGAAGGCAAATGTAATATAGGAGAGGCCTAGGGACATGATTAATAAATAGAGGAAATGTTGTTTATTTTGGGCCTTGTTTTTATATCATATTTTTTTTTAAATATTGCATAAAATTGTCCAATTGTGGTTTCTTGTACTCGCTTGATAGAACAGAAGGCATGCTAGCAAAATAACTAAGAATTTGGTTGAATTGAGCAATTGGAATTGGCTTAAAATAGGACTCAAGGTCAGCAAAATCACTGATGCGTAAATTGCACCCATACTGCTAACTTTGTGTCTGCTTAATTCCACAAGTTTTTCCATAAAATTTTGTAATTTTGGTGTCATTACTTACAGAAAAATATTTTCTGCTATTTCATTAGTACTTAATTTTCGGGGTCTGGACTATGAGAGGGTTAAGGAAAAAGAGAAGAAATGTAGGGTACCAGTAGTACTCAGATATTCCTGCTGTACCCATGCTACATAAATTTTCTTAATAAAGTCCCCATTTTTGGGGAATTCACCTTATCAGTGCTTCCATTTGGGTAAGAATAGTGTTATAGGTAAAACATAAAAAATGAGAGATACATACAAACTGCTTTCTCTTCTTGACTCAATAATGCTTGATGATGTGACTGATGGTTTACATAACAGTGTCTTATGTTTCAGTTAGAGGTGATCGTCACTGAAGATCAGAGAGAGACTCAAGGGAGCTCATTAGTTGAAGATGTTTCCCAGGTAGAAAACAGTACCTTAGCACCCCAGGTAAGACTAATGAATTTATAATTTACATAACCTGTTGTGTTGGAACTTAATTGGTAACACTAATCAAAAGCAAGTACTATAGTGTAACAGAAATATTCTTGGGATGGTAAGAGATCTAGGAGTCAGTTAAGTTTGTTTATGCCTGTGTTACAGCCTGGGCAATCAGGCACATTTCAAGAATGTATGGCTAGAGAAATAATCCAACAAACATATAGGTGAAAGCGATGGTGAAAGTGTTGAATGATGATGAAAGTTTTTTCTTTCTTTTTTGGGTTTTTCTTTTTGGGTCACCCTGCCTAGGTGGGAAACGGCCAACGTGTTAAAAAAAAAACATATAGGAAAACAACTGCTGTACAGTATTACATTATTGAGCTATTCACAAAAATCTCACATTCATTATAATGACTTACATTGTATATTGTACTCCAACATTTCATAATTTCTAAATTAATTTTTTTTTGTGGTGAACTCTTTCTATTTTTAAGTAAAACAGTTAGCACATTTTATTCATTCTTCTTTAAAAATTGTATCTTTATAAAAAAAAAATAACATGTTTGAGATTACATTATAATATTTTATTAGTCTGAAAATTTAATTATTTGATTGTTAACATGTTGATTCTTTGATTGATAACGTGTTGATTCTCTTTAGATGTATTTCAACTACCTTTGATGTCTTTTTTCAGTGTTTTGATAGGTACAATACACTTACAATTGAGACGAATTGATGATGCAACCCTTTTATATTTTACGTTCATTCATATTTTTGCATATGAGGTGAATTTGGTGAAGGGAGATTTAAATATGAAAGGAAAAATAAAGATTAAAAAGGAATTGCATGTGTGTTTCAGAGGAGTACAAATGAAAAGTTAGCAGGAGATTTAAGGCACTGTACCAGTAATGGCAGAAAATTGATTTTGTTGGCAATATTGATATGTTAACCCTTAAACTGTCCAAACGTAGATCTACGTTTATGCGCGTAGCTCTCCGACCTTGATTTTCTCCATAAGAAAGCATGTAAAAAAAACATAGATCTACATAATAATAATAATAATAATAATAATAATAATTTTTATTTCAATGCATGTTACAAGTGTACAATGTTATTGGTAGTTACAAATATAATACAATTATAAAACTGTAATGCAAGGAGAGCCACTGGCATGCCATGGCATTAGGGGCAGTTTATTCTAGAGACTTATTCACTAAGTACTTAATGCTAAAGAAATTGATTGAGTTTATTCTAGTTCTATATTATTTAAATTATTAAATGGTTATACATACTATTTAAAGACAATACAAGAGAAATTGGTTGAGTTTAATCTAGTTGTAGAATTTATTTCAAATTACAGTATGTTGATGCTATACTAGTATAATAACAATACTAGAAATAGTTTTTAGAGTTTCATCTAGGTATATATTTTATTTCAAATTAAGAAAATGATGATACTATAAGATTTTAAATGACAATATGATGATATAAGATTGCAACAAGTGTTAAGGAGGATGAACATATCAAAATGAGATCTTCTTAAGTAAAATAATATTGGGTTTGGAAGTTTGTTACAGTATGAGTATTTAGTATAGGGTGAGTAGGTGACTTTTGAGAAGAGTCTTGAATTGATTTTCGGACAAGGTTAACTTGATATTTACTGGTAATGAATTCCAGATTTTGGGGCCCTTTATGTGCATAGAATTTTTACATTGGTTAGTATGGACTCGGGGTATGTCAAATAGTGATCTGTGTCTTGTGTCATGTTCGTGGGACCTATTAAAGTTGTTGAGGAGAATTCTGAGCGCAGGGTTAATATTAGCATGTAGAGTTTTATGTATGTAGAAGGCACATGAATAGGTATGAATATTTTTTATGGTGAGTAGTTTTAAGGTTCTGAATATAGGTGGAGTATGCTGTCTAGAGTGGGAATTTGTTATCATCCTGACTGCAGCCTTTTGCTGGGTTATGAGTGGTCTAAGGTGATTTAATGTTGTTGAGCCCCATGCACAGATTCCATAGGTGAGATAAGGGTAGATAAGAGAATGATATAGTGCAATGAGAGCTGGTTGAGGCACATAATAGCGTATCTTAGATAATATACCTACTGTCCTTGAGATTTTCTTGGAAATTTGTTGTATGTGTGTTTGGAATTTAAGACTACTGTCAAGGTGGATTCTAGGAATTTTCCCTCTGTGAGCCTTGTGATGGGTGAACCATTTAGCGTTATGTTAAGTGGAACATTTGTAGCTTTGTTTCCAAACTGAATGTAGTAGGTCTTGTCCGTATTGAGAGTAAGCTTATTTGTCATCATCCATGTTGATATTTTCTGTAATTCGGCATTAACTGTGTTGGCTAGTACGACTGGATTTGGGTGAGAGAAGACATATGTTGTGTCATCTGCAAACAAAATGGGTTTGAGTAGTTGTGATGCATTCGGTAGGTCATTTATGTAAATGAGGAATAGGAGTGGCCCCAGGACACTACCTTGAGGGACACCGACTGTAATTTGTTGTGTGGAAGAGTTCTCTCCATTTGTGTTCACGTACTGACTTCTGTTGCTAAGGTCGACTTTAGGTAGTTGAGGGGTGCCCCCTAATACCATAGTGCGCTAGTTTTGTGAGCAATAAATCATGGTCGACTGTATCAAATGCTTTGCGTAGGTCTATGAAGATTCCCAGCGGAACCTCTTTCTTCTCAAGTGCGGTGTATATTAACTCTAACATGTGTGTTATAGCATCGTTTGTGCTCTTGTTGGTCCTGAATCCAAATTGACAGGGGTTTAGTACATTGTGTGAGACGAGGTAGGAATAGATCTGTTTATGAATTAATTTTTCGAAGATTTTAGAAAGCAGTGGTAAATTTGAGATTGGTCTGTAATTGTTCAAGTCAGTTTGGTCACCTCCTTTGTGGATCGGGGTGACCCTAGCTATTTGAGAATTGATGGGAAGGTTGAAGATTCAATGGATTTATTGAATAATGCTGCTATAATTGGTGACAGTACATGTGTAGCTTTTTGTACATAAAGGGTGGTAAGCTGTTTATGTCTCCTGCTTTGTTTTTAAGGGTGTTGATTATGTGTGAGACTTCAATTGAGTTGGTAGGAGCTAGGAATAGTGTATCTGGGTAGGTGTTGGTGAGGTAGTCTGTTGGACGAGTGTTCGAGCTTGGGATCCTACTCGCTAGATTCTTTCCTATGGTGGAGAAGAAAACATTAAGTCTGTTTGCTGTCTCAATTGGTGAGAGTAGGGGTTCGTCTGTTTTTGATAATTTGATGGTATTGTTCGTGGATATCTTTTTATTTCCTAGAATTGTAGATAGGGTTTTCCAGGTCTTTTTCATATCACCTTTTACGGTCTGGAGTCTGTTCTCATAATACAATTTTTGGACCTTCTTATCAGGCTAGTAAGGATTGATGAGTAGCGTTTGGATTGTTCTCTGGTTATTAGACCCCTTCTATATTGTTTTTCATATTGGTGCCTCTTATTTATGGATTTAAGGATGCTGGGTGTTAGCCAGGGATTGTTAAGTCTCTTAGCTGTGATCTGTTTAGTTTTTCGGGCAATGTCTGTTATAGAGGTTATGTGTTTTTTAGAAAGTTCTTGATGCATTCATTAATATCTGAGTGTGTTTCCAATTCGTTAAGCCAGTCAATGTTCGTCATAGCTGATATAAAATTATTAACAGCAGACTCATTATGTAGTCTGAAGGTAACTTTTGCAATTTCTTGGGGCAGAATGCCTAGGTTAGTTATGAGAAAGGTAGGGTAGTGGTCTGTGGTGTTTTCTGTGATTATGCCTGATTTTTGAGGAGATATTGTGTTAGTCCAGATGTGGTCTAGTAACGAGGTACTATTATCAGAGATTCTTGTAGGTTTTGATATTGTTGGTAGTAATAAGCAGTTGCTCATAGTGTTTGTGAATTCAGTTACCTGCGGGTCTTGGTCATGTAGGAGATTTATGTTGAAATCTCCTGTGAGCAGCAAATGATCTTTGTTAAGGCGTGAATCGATTATCAGGTTTCCTAGTTTTTCACTAAAGTGGCGGATGTTTGACTGTGGTAATCTGTAGATGTTTATCACTGTGAGGGGTTTTGCAGGTCTTTTGATTTAAATTTAGCTATAATATATTCTCCATGTTCATCCCTTGTACAAGAATTCTCGATACAATCGAGTTGATCTGTATAATATATTGCTGTTCCACCCCCTCGCTGGTCTGTCCTACAGTTGTGAATGGCTGTGTAACCTGGGATGGCATAGATACCTGTAGTATCAGGCTTTAGCCAGGTCTCAGTGAGTGTGATGATTGACATATTGGACTGTAGGGATTGGAGTAGTGCTGTGAGGTCATCATAATGTTTGCTCAACGATCTAACATTGTAATTGAAGATAGTTAAGTTATTGTTGGCTCTGAGTAATGTCTTTGCTTGATCAGCTGTGTAATAGTTACAATTGCTGTTGGAGTCATGTAAGTCATTTAATAATAGGTTGATATCAGGATCAATGCCTGTAATCATATGGATTAATGTGATTCTATAACTAGACTTGGGAACAATAGGTTATGATAACTTAATGATATGGTATTAGATTAAAGTCTTACTTGCTAATGGATTAACACAATTATGTGCAAGTGTTTACAGGAATTTTTACAGTGATATAGGATATTTGAAAAATGTTAATGATATACTAATTTAACTGTCTAATGAATGGTTAGAACAACTTCAATGACTAGTATTAAATTGGTATGGAAAAATAAATTTTTGATTCAATGTGGCACTGGTTGAAACTTTAGTATATGAAAGGCAATAAGAGGTTAATGAATGCAAAGAGCTATTGAACTAGAAGTTAAAATAGATTTGACTAATATTAAAAGTAGTTTTGATTAAATTGAAGTTAATAAAGTGACTGAAGTTGGCTAATGGTAAAAGGTATTTATAAGATATAAGTAAATGATTGCACTTATCAGGTAGTTGCTTATAAAGGAAATATTAAGTAAGTCACATATACAATGAGGTAGTTGTTAGAATATATGAATACAATTAAGCAAATAAAGTGACTGAAAGTTGACTAAAGTTGGCTAATGGTAAACAGTATTTATAAAATATAAGTAAATGATTGCACTTATCAGGTAGTTACTTATAAAGGAAATATAAAGTAAGTCATATACACAATGAGGTAGTTGTTTGAATATAAGAGTACAATTAAGTAAATAAAGTGACTGGAATTTGCTTTTGGTAAAAAGGTATTTGAAAGTATGAGTAAATAATTGCACTTATTTGGTAATAGCTTATAAGAAAAAAAATAAACTAAGTCACATACACAATGAGGTAATTGTTTGATAATAAAAATATAAAAAGAAAAACAATAGTGAAAAAGTTGTAATTAAATTTCAAGTAAAAAGTAATTACTAATATTGTAAATAGATTGGGTTGGGAAAAGGTAATGATAGATTTGTATTAAAAATAAAAAAATAAAAGTAAATGGTTACAGAGACGTTAAAAGATAAATATATAGTAAAATAGGATGTACAATTATATTTAGTGGGAAATTTAATATAGTGAGGTAGCAGATTATTAGAACATTCGGAGCGCTACACGAGCGAACGTAAATCTACGTTTGGACAGGTTAAGGGTTAATATCTTTGCATAAAGCAGCACTTCCTTTTGGCTTACAGAAAGATGAAAAGATCACCGAAACTCTTGCTATAAATAGAGAAGATATATCAGAACAGTCTATAGAAGTCAGTCAGAATTCTCCACCAGAGAAGGAAAAAAAGCTTCAAGTAGCACCCCTCCATCCATCTTCCTCTCATCAGACGAGTAATGGGGAAATAGAGGAAGCAAGTATTTATCAGCATGATCCCAGCATCACATACGTATCACCACCTACTAGTATTACAGCACCACAGGTATAATGATAAGCAGTGCTTTTTGCTTGCAGATAAGAATTCAAGAGGTTACCTACTTACAAATGAGTTTCTTTCTTCTTGTTTCAACTTACATTTAAATTGTTTTTATCAAAAGTAATGCTGTAGTACAAAGGACTCATTCATACTGCTTATTGGAGTATGTAAAAATTTAATCGATTCCTAAGTGCTTCATTTGTAAGTGTGACTGTTTGTACTCCCCTCTATGTGGTTGCAGGGGTTGAGCCTTCAATCCTGGCTTCACTTCTCAACTTGCCACTTGCCAGATTCACTCTCCTAGCTTTGTGGATCCTATTGTACCTATTGATAAATCTATGTATGGAGTCTATTTCCACGTCTTTCTCAAGTTCATTCCACTTCCCCCTCCCCCCCCAACACTGAAGAAATACTTCTGACATCTTTATGACTCATCTGTGTCTTTAACCTCCAGCTGTTCCCTTGAGTTCCTGTTTCCTGCCTCTCAAACAGCCCTATCAATTCTTTTGAGTATTTTTTATATTGTGACCATGTCTTCCCTGGTCCTTCTGTCCTCCAGGGTTGTTAGATTCAATTCCTTTAGTCTGTCTCTATATCTCATATCCCTTAGCTCTGGAAGTAGTCTCATTGCATACTTTTGCACTTTCTTTATTTTCCTAACCTTCTTCCTCAGGCAAATTCCCTTAAGGAAAAGGAGGAGAAGATGTAAACTAGAAAGAGAGAGGCGCTCCCTATACAGGCGAAGGCAAAGAATAACAGAGCGGCTACAAGAGGCCAATATATCTGAAATATGTAGGGAGGCACTGGTCAGAGAAATAGCAAACATCGAATTAAAACTAAAGGAATCTTACAGGAATCAAGAAACGCGGGAAGAACTAAAAGCCATAAATGAAATTGAAAGAAACCCAAAGTATTTCTTTTCTTATGCCAAAACAAAGTCGAGAACAACATCCAGTATTGGGCCCCTACTAAAACGAGATGGGTCCTACACAGATGACAGCAAGGAAATGAGTGAGTTACTAAAGTCCCAGTATGACTCAGTTTTTAGCGAGCGACTAACCAGACTGAAAGTTGAAGACCTAAATGAATTTTTTATGAGAGTGCCACAGAACCTGGTAGACGCAAGCCTATCTGACATTACCCTGACGCCACATGACTTCGAAAAGGTGATAAATGACATGCACATGCACTCCGCTCCAGGCCCTGACTCTTGGAACTCAGTGTTCATCAAGAACTACAAGAAGCCCCTATCACATGCTTTTAACATCCTATGGAGAGGGAGTATGGACACTGGGGTCGTCTCGCAGTTACTAAAAACAACAGACATAGCCCCACTCCACAAAGGCGGCAGTAAAGCAATAGCAAAGAACTACAGACCAATAGCGCTAACGTCCCATATCATAAAAATCTTTGAAAGGGTTCTAAGAAGCAAGATCACCATTCATCTAGATAACCATCAATTACACAACCCAGGGCAGCATGGGTTTAGAGCAGGTCGCTCTTGTCTGTCCCAACTACTGGACCACTACGACAAGGTCCTGGATGCTCTAGAAGACAAACAGAATGCAGATATTATATACACAGACTTTGCAAAAGCCTTTGATAAGTGTGACCATGGTGTGATAGCACACAAAATGCATGATAAAGGAATAATAGGAAAAGTTGGTAGATGGATCTATAATTTCCTAACAAGTAGAACACAAAGAGTAGTAGTCAACAGAGTAAAGTCTGAGGCGGCTACGGTGAAAAGCTCTGTTCCACAAGGCACAGTACTCGCTCCCATCCTGTTCCTCATCCTTATATCGGACATAGACAGGGATATCAGCCACAGTGCCGTGTCTTCCTTTGCATATGACACCCGAATCTGCATGACAGTGTCCACCATTGAAGACACTGCAAGAGTCCAAGCAGACATCAACCAAATGTCAATGATGAAAAATTTCAATTACTCCGATATGGAAAACGTGAGGAAATTAAAATCTCATCGGAGTATAAAACAAATTCCAACCACACAATAATGTCAAAGACCTGGGAGTGATCATGACAAGAGGATCTCACCTTTAAGTACCATAACACTGTAGCAATCGCATCTGCCAGAAAAATGACAGGATGGATAATGAGAACCTTTAAAACCAGGGATGTCAAGCCCATGTTGACACTTTTCAGGTCACTTGTTCTATCTAGGCTGGAATATTGCTGCACACTAACTTCACCTTTCAAGGCAGGTGAAATTGCTGAACTAGAAAATGTACAGAGAACCTTCATGGCACACATAACTGCAATAAACCACCTCAATTACTGGGAACGCTTGAAGTTCCTAAACCTGTACTCCCTGGAATGCAGGCGGGAGAGATACTTTATTATATACACTTGGAAAATCCTAGAGGGATTAGTACCAAACTTGCACACGAGTGTAACTCCCTACGAAAGCAAAAGACTCGGCAGACGATGTAACATCCCCCCAATGAAAAGCAGGGGTATCACTAGCACGTTGAGAGACAACACAATAAGTGTCAGGGGCCCAAGACTGTTCAACTGCCTCCCAGCATACATAAGGGGGATTACCAATAGACCCCTGGCTGTCTTCAAGCAGGCACTGGACAGGCACCTAAAGTCGGTGCCTGACCAGCCAGGCTGTGGTTCGTACGTTGGACTGTGTGCGGCCAGCAGTAACAGCCTGGTTGATCAGGCTCTGATCCAACATGAGGCCTGGTCACAGACCGGGCCGCAGGGCCGTTGACCCCTGAAACTCTCTCCAGGTAAACTCCAGGTGTGGGTTCTGTGTTGGTGCTGCATACTCCAAGATGGGCTTGACATGTATAAAGGCCCTGGAATGATTTTGTTGAGATTTCTGATGGCCCCTCTAGGATTTGCCCGGCAAGCATTGGCTGCAGAGGTTATTTGGTTGATGTGAGCTTCTTGTGATATGGTAGGCACTTTTGAGGTATGCAGTCTCTGTCTCCTGAGTCTATACTGTGTCTTCTGTGGTCTTCTGGCCCATCCCAGTCTTCATAACTTTGCATTTCCTGTTGTTTATATCATGCATCCACTTATCTGATCAACCCTGCAATTTGTCCATATCCTTTTACAGCCTTTTTCCATTCTCATCTGTTTGTATTCTCATTAGTTTTACATCATCAGCAAATAGAGATACATCTGACTCAGTTCCAGCTGGTATGTCATTCACATAAACCAGAAACAGCACTTGTCCTTATACTGATCTTATGGTACATCACTTTTTACTCATTCCCTTTCTGAAATCTTTTCCTGGACAATTACTCATTGCTTCCTTTTCCTAAGGTATTCCTTGATTCTCCAGAGTATGCTCTGTTATTCCTTCTTGCTTCTCCAGCTTTTGACCCAGCCTAATGTGAGGTACAGTATGAAATACCTTCTTGCAGTCTTAAGAAAATGTAATCCATCCATCCATCTCTGTCCTGTCACACTTTCATCATTTTGCCATAGAATTCCAAGAGGTTGGTAAGACAAGACTTACTATCTCTGAACCGTTGTTGTTTGTGAAACTGCTTCTCTCCAAATTCTCTACAACTCTCCTGACTACTTTGTCCATTACCTTGGTACATATGTCAGTGAAACTGGCCTGTAGTTAAATGTTTCCTTTCTCTCTCCTTTCTTAAATATAGTTATGATGTTTGCTGTCTTCCAGATGTCTGGCAACTGTTCTGTGTTCATTGATGTCTTATAGATCATAGTTAGCGGTTCAAACAGTACTTCTGGCTCCCTCTTGCAGAATCCATGATGACACCCTATCAGGTCCCACGGCTTTTGATGTATCCAGCTTCATCAAGTTCTTTTTTTTTTTTTTTTTTACCTCTACCCTTGTTGTGTGTATGGTGTCCAGTACTTGTTGTACCGGACAGCATGTACTCTTTCCTGGGCTTTGTGGTAGTGTCCCTGTTTTCACTGGACCTCTTTAAATCATTTGCTCAGCTCTTTGAAGACTTCCTTCTCATTTTCCATGAGCTCTCCTACTCCTTTCTTCAGTCAAATTACGTGGTCCTTTACCATTTTTTCTTCTGATATGGCTGTGCTTTGGTTCAAATTTAGCCTTGGTTGCTTTGTCATTCTCTACGTGTCACTCAGCCTCTCTTTGTATATTCATTTCTAGCTAATCTGTTCATTTCTCTGTTTCACCTGTGCTTTGCTTTCTATAGTTTTTCCACACTCTTATGTTTCTTTCCCATGCTTTGTCTAGGTAGGAAGTTTTCCTTTGCCTCCTGACACTTTCCAACTATATGTACTTAATCATCTTGTCCACTGACTTTCCCTCCAGTTCCCTTTCCGACTGTATTGTATTCAAGAATTCCCTCATTCCTGAAAGGTTCCTCCTTCTCAAGTCTGGCCTCTCGCACACTCCACTTGCCAATCTTCTTTCTTACGTTTAGTTCCACTTAGGGAGTTTGTAAGTTGGAAATTTCTTATGTAATTTTTATTAAGCAATGAAATGTGGTATAAAAGCTTTAACTCGAAGGCCTTCTCCTGAAAAGGTAGGGTGACCCAATATTCACTCAGTCACCATCTTTCCAGAAGTATACTGACATCACAATCAAATTACCATCTAACTGCAACATCCCACCCCTCTTTTATATAAACTCTAAACTCAGAGCACACTTCCACTTTGCTTTTAGAGTATCTCTCTCAAATACTACTTAATTCTCTCTTATCCAAATCTTCTATTGTCATTGTTATTTAGCTTAAGATCTGCTTATACTAAATTTTTGTATTAGCCTTTTAACTGTCTTGTTTGTAGATCTATGTTATTGATGACAGGGTTGTTTACGTAGGTATACGTTTTGAACTCAGTTCCCTCAGATAAGCTGTACACAGTAAATTTTGACCTAGACATAAAAAATGGGTTCATGTAGTGAGTGTGCACTGTATAAAAAAAACCTGCCCCATGCTGTGCATGATAGGAAAATCAAAATTCTGACCTAGTGTATGTTTAAAATAGCAACTTTGAGGTGTTTTCTAGGATGTTTTTTTATGTTTTTTTAGCTGTTTCTTGGTATCATTTGATTGAATGGACAATATACTACTGAAGTACATATTATTTTGATTAGACCTGAATTAGCTTGAAATCAGGCTTAAAGTAGCGGAAATATTCATTTTTTCACTGAGAACAAGATTAAGGCTCAAGGGAGATGTTGTTCAGTTTGGTCTTGTTACCTATACAAATGTACTTTACAGTTTAAATTTTTTTTTAAATCATGTCACAGAAGAGACATTTAATTTCAGGATCTTAGACAGTTTAAGGGTTAAGTTAGAAAAACAAGGAAAAGACATAGATGGTAGATGAACAAATAACATTAATAAAAAAGTAATTACAGTACTAATGAAGAACATAACTTCACATAGAGCTTAGATAATGTTTTTGAGTTGCAATTTGAATTTATTTAAGGTTACACAGTTTTTTTTTATTTCTTCTAGTAGCCCATTCCATCTCTTAGGACCCATTGTTTGCATAGCATTTTTACATATATTCCAGTGTTCATGTGGAATATCAAGTAGGAATTTATCTCTTACCTGATGCATATGAGTTCAGGTGTATATCTCTAGGAGTTTTAATCAGAATTGGTATTATTGTTGTTTGCTCTGAAGATTTAAAGTGAACAGTAGAATATATGAATGGGCTGTATGTTATGTTCAGGGTTTTGAATAGAGGTGGTGTGTGTTGGCTAAAGCTAGCATTTAATATACTGGTAACTGATGATTGCCTTTTGTTGTTTGATGATTGGCTGAAGATGGTTTGCAGTGGTTGACTCCTGTACACAGATACCATAAATGAGATATGGATGGATAAAAAAGTATTACAGAGTAAGCAAAGTAGGGGTAGGTACACAATATCATACTTTAGAGAATATGACCACAGTTTTTTAATACTTTTGTGGTGAATTATAATTTGCAGTCCATGTGTAAGCCTAGAATTTTGCTTCATTGTTTTCTAACAGCTTTGTCATATATTTTTCAGCATGTGACCAGTATTTTCTATACTATTTTGTCAATAATGAAGATGTCTCATATTTTAACAAATACTGTATATTCAGTTTTTGCATCCATTATAAATCTTTCATTAACACAGTAAACCCTTTTATAAAGCAACACTATGTAATGCAATTTTGTCTAAACTTTGTTGAAAAAGCACATCTTTTTTTACATAGTGCTTCAAAAACTTGTGATAGCACGCTCCATAAGCATGGAAGTCTCAAGTTCTGTACAAAAACCTTGATAGTCCAGACCAGGGCACAGCTTCTCCCTCTCCCCACTAGACCCCAGCTGCCTACACTCTTTCTGGGAGTGTCGCTTGCCATACTCTCTGTTTATCAAATTATCTTGGGTCTTCTCATCATCAACTCTCATCACTGCATACATGGCACCCACGGAAGTGTCAAGAAGCAGCATAAATCTCTGATGATATTGAAGAAAGTGGACACTATACAGTGGTACCTCGACTTACGAGCTTAATTCGTTCCAGACGGCTATTCAAGTGCTGATACTGAAGGAATTTTTTCCCATAAGAAATAATGAAAATTAGATTAATCCATTTCAGACCCCCAAAAATACACTTGCAAAAGCACCTACAAAAATACACTTATATAATTGTTTGAGTTGGGAGCTGCTCGTAAGTAGATGTACCACTGTATTTTTCAAATGATGGCTGTCTGCATGTGATGCAGACAGCCATCACTTTTGATCTGAGAGACTCCACCATCCACACAATTAGAGATAATGAGAAGAAAATAAGTGTGTGCAGTGAATAATATAGATTGTGATCTGGTGAAAAGAATTTCAGAGAGGTCAGTTCTGCAGAGTACTTAAGCATTCTTGTATAACTGTCAGCTACTGATAACTATAACTGCATCCACATCAACAGAAGAACCACAGTCATCCACTTCAGTAAGGCCACATTTCAACTCTCTCCACACACTTCTGTGTCAACAGCAATGGCAACTAGAATGTAAGGTTAAGATAAACTACAGTAATATTTATTTAGTAGAATATTAAAAAAAAATATATTGGGCAAATTTGTAGGTGTCTGGAACCTAACCTTATTTTTCCCATATGTTCTTCACATAATCCTTATTTCTATAAGGTGCCAATTTTCAGGAATGTATCCCTTGAGTTAAGAGAGAGTTTATTATACAGTCATCCCTCCGTTTTCGTGTATCTCTGTTTTCGTGTGTTTCAGTTTTCGTGCAGTTTTTTCGGGGAAAATTTACCTCTGTTTTCGTGTGATTCCCTCCGTTTTCGTGATTGGTCCGGAACCTGTCCACCAGTGCCACGCACATACAAAGGCCGTAGACCACGACCCACACAAATTTTGTCACACAGTCTAGCATTGTTTACGCTTGAGTGAACATCACCCCAGGAGTTTATACAAAACATTTATTAACAATTCATTGTTTTTGGGCCTTGATTATTGTGTGTGACTACTAAATGGGCCCAAAGAAAGCTCCTAGTGCCAGTCCTTTGGTAAAGAAAGTGAGAAACACGATGGAGTTTAAGAGTGTAGCAGGCATGCAGGGAGTGTAGCAGGCATGCAGGGAGTGTAGCAGGTATACAGGGAGTGTAGCAGGTATGCAGGGAGTGTAGGAGGTATGCAGGGAGTGTAGCAGGTATGCAGGGAGTGTAGCAGGTATGCAGGGAGTGTAGCAGGTATGCAGGGACTGTAGCAGGTATGCAGGGACTGTAGCAGGTATGCAGGGACTGTAGCATGTATGCAGGGACTGTAGTATCTATGCAGGGAGTGTAGCATGTATGCAGGGAGTGTAGCAGGTATGCAGGGAGTGTAGCAGGTATGCAGGGAGTGTAGCAGGTATGCAGGGAGTGTAGCAGGTATGCAGGGAGTGTAGCAGGTATGCAGGAAGTGTAGCAGGTATGCAGGGAGTGTAGCAGGTATGCAGGGAGTGTAGCATGTATGCAGGGAGTGTAGCATGTATGCAGGGAGTGTAGAATGTATGCAGGGAGTGTAGCATGTATGCAGGGAGTGTAGCATGTATGCAGGGAGTGTAGCATGTATGCAGGGAGTGTAGCATGTATGCAGGGAGTGTAGCATGTATGCAGGGAGTATAGCAGGTATGCAGGAGTGTAGCAGGTATGCAGGGAGTGTAGCAGGTATGCAGGGAGTGTAGCAGGTATGCAGGGAGTGTAGCATGAATGCAGGGAGTGTAGCAGGTATTCAGGGAGTGTAGCAGGTATGCAGGGAGTGTAGCAGGTATACAGGGAGTGTAGCAGGTATGCAGGGAGTGTAGCAGGTATGCAGGGAGTGTAGCATGTATGCAGGGAGTGTAGCATGTATGCAGGGAGTGTAGCATGTATGCAGGGAGTGTAGCATGTATGCAGGGAGTGTAGCATGTATGCAGGGATTGTAGCAGGTATGCAGGGAGTGTAGCAGGCAGGGAGGGAGTGTAGCAGGCAGGGAGGGAGTGTAGCAGACAGGGAGGGAGTGTAGCAGGCATGCAGGGAAGTGACCCCAGATAAGGACTTGGTACCTAAATTCCTTATGGAAGGGGATTCCCCTTCCAAAAAATAGCGTCTCTTCCCTCTCCCCTCCTCCCTCTCTTCCATCCAGCAACATCAGTCTTCAATAAAGGTAAGTGCCACATTCATTTCATTCATTTGTGCATGTAAATCTATCTTTAAGGCCCCCAAATTTTTTTTTCCAAACTTCTGGGTTTCTGGAACGGATTAATTGAATTTCCATTATTTCTTATGGGGAAAATGGTTTCAGTTTTCGTGTGTTTCAGTTTTAGTGCATCCCTCAGGAACGGATTAAACACGAAAACCGAGGGATGACTGTACTGTATATCAGTGTTATGACTTTCATTACACTAGTGCTTAGTACAAAAACAGTATTCTTGATGTTTTGAAAACACTTCTGTTTAGCATTTTGTTTTAACCCTTTCACTGTAATTTAAAAAAAAAATTCTAATGAAATGATAGAGAATCTTTTCCCGATGGTAATGACACCACAAGTACGAAATTTGATTTAAAACTTATGGAATTACGTTCTTGCGAAGTTAGCGGTCTCGGCAATATTTACGCATCCGCGATTTTGCCCACTTTGAGCCCTATTTTCGGTCAATTCCATTGTTCCAGTCAATCAAACTTATAGTTATTTCACTAAAACTCCTTTTGTTCTATTGACTGAGTACAAGAAACCGCCCATTTACCGATTTCAACTACCCAATAAAGTGATCAGAAATTGGTAATTTGGCCAATTTCATACACAATTCAAGGAAGGTCAATTTCAAAATAGGGTCCAGAATTAACAATGTAAACATTCCTAGCACTAAAATAACATTTTCTCTGTTCATTAGTCACGTCTCCAGGCCCACTTGCTTTCCATTTTGAATTTTTATTTACACAAAAAACAGAAGATTTACTGTTATGCAGATTACTTCATTATCGTAAAAATATTAGACCCACCAGTTGATGTGTATTGGACGCATGACGTGATTTGTTTACTCTTGAACATCGGCAAAAATAAAACATTTCTGCTACTTTGAGCTCAATTTAAGGTACTTTTAGTCCATAAACCATTCAAAATCATCTCTAGTTTTGTAATATGTCTTCCATTCTGTCAAATGAGACCAAGAAAATGAGAATACAACCATAAATACCATTAAAAAATACACTGCAAAGTCGCTGTTTTAAACGAAAAACAGGGTTGTAGTTTTATTTTTCTCATTATGCACTGCGTGCTGCAAGATTTTTTTTATAATGTGCACACTGACCACTCAGACTCATTCTCTCATATGTAGGCCTACCAGCTTTTTCCTGCAAGATTGGAAGTCGCTAGAATTTTGGCGTACTATTACGGGACGGACACTGGCTTGCAAGTCGTAATATTACAGGACCGACAATGAAATGGTTAATTAAAATTTATAGTCCTACTGTTTACAGTCACGTGATGTTCTGCAGTGCAAGACATACTTATGGACATGCTAAAAGGAAAATTTGATGACTTGATGTCGATGATAATTGGGGAGCCTTTAATTGAGTTAGGCCTAGAAAGAGTTTTCAAGTTTTCTCTTGATAAAGCTTCACTTCACATAATTCAGTACACTGTTAGATTTAACAGGGATTATGTTTCATTCAAACACTGGAAAACTGTTAATAAGATTTCTAAATCAAAACTCTTACTTTTGGACACCGTCTTAATAAAACCTACACCTTGAAACTACTGCAGATAGGTAGTTCTTTCTTCATGAATGTGATTCATGGTTCCAGAAAACAAATGGAAGAAATAGATATATCAGTTAAAAACAAGAGGGGGAGCTATTAGATGGGGAAGTGGAAGTATTATGAACATGGAAGGAATATTTTGAGGAACTGTAACATGTTGATGAAGAGAGAGACAGGCAGTGATTTTGTGCATTGCGCAGAGAGGTATAACATCTTTAACCCTTAAACTGTCCACACGTAGATATACGTTTACGTGCGTACTGCTCCGAACGTAGATCTACGTTTTTTTTCAAATGCTTTTAACCTTGCCACGATAAGCCTGAGTTGCCTAGAGATTAAAGAATGGGTCTGTGCACTCAGTGTGTGCAGTATTACAAAATGTGAGAATGACAAACAAAATGCACTCTTCATTTTAAACAAAAAGAACAATTTATTTTTTTCTCAAAATATTCGGTCAGCTACGCACGTAAACGTATATCTACATGTGGATAGTTTAAGGGTTAAGAAGTGAGGAAGAGCCAGATGTGAATGTGGGGAAGGTGCATGAGGCAGTGGGTAGAAGGAAAGGGGGGTAAAGCAGCTGGGATTGATGGGATCAAGACAGAAATGTTAAAAGCAGGTGAGGATATAGTTTAGGAGTGAATGGTGCATTTGTTCAATTAATGTATGAAAGGGGGGGGGGAAAGTACTCATGGATTGACAGAGAGCATGCATAGTTCCTTTGTATAGAGGAAACAGGGATAAAAGAATGTAAGAATTATAGGGAAAAAAGACTGTTGAGAATACCAGGTTAAGTGTATGGTACTGTTATTATTGAAAAATTAAAGGAAAGACAGAGAGCAGGATTGCAGGTGAATAAGATTTTAGGAAGGGTAGGGGATTTATAGATCTAGTGTTTACATTGATGCATATAAATGCATTTATAAATTTAGACAAGGCACATTATAAAACAATCAAACAAACTTTATTCCTATAAAGTGGAGTGCTTTATATTATACAATTAGGGTAACTGACATGTATAAACTACTTCATAGAAAGTCCCTTATTATGCAAGGCATTTCGGGTGTAAGGAAGTAATGTGACAGATGCTGCAAGTTTATGAGATAGGTGGCAGGTTATGTGGATAGTGAGGCTCAGGTTAGGGTATGTAGGTGACAAATTATTTTCCAGTAAAAGAAGGTCATAGACAGGGATGCATGATGTTACCATGGTTGCTTAACATATTTATAGATGGCATTGTAAGAGAAATGAATGCTAGGGTGTTGGGGAGAGTTGAGGGATTATAAGATAAACAATCTGATACAAAGTGAGAGCTGTCATAGTTGCTTTTTACCTATGACACTACTATTGGGAGATTCTGAAGAGAAGTAAGGTTGGTAGATGAATTTGGAAAGAACAAGTGATGAGAGTAACAAAAAATGTAGACAATGAAAGATTGGAATCAGATTGGATGCAGGGAGTGTGGATGAAGTGAATGTGTTCAGATATTTGGGAGTGAACTTATTGGCAGACAGATCAATGAAAGACAAAATTAACTATAGAATTGATGAGGAAAAAAAGGTGGGTGGTGCATTGAGGCATCTGTGGAGACAAAAATGTTATCCAGAGGCAAAAAGGGGAATGTATGAGAGTATAATGGTACCAACGCTCATATATGGAGGAGGAGGAGGTGTTGATTCACCGGGAATTCACCCGGTCCGGGTCTTTACCAGATGGCAACCCGGCTCTGGCTCCCTGGCGTGGGATGTGATACACGGGTTTTAACCCTTTGACTGTCGCAACCCCTAATCCTGAGTGCTCTCCTGTTGTCGCAAAATATTCGAAAAAAAAATATTATTTTTTCTTATCAAAATGTTAAGATTATTTTTCTGATTGTTTATATCCCCCAAATTTTTTTTTGCAATCGGTACTTACCGAGATATGGAGGCGTAAAGTTGGCAAAAAATGAGCTGCGTATGGCAACAGTGGCGAATGCCCCTCACCCGGTAAACTTTGGTTTACTTTCTTTCGTAGGTTTATTGTTTTTTTCACTATTTTATTTTTTTTCGTAACTTATGTGGCCTGTGAGACCAAAGTAAGGTGCAATGTATATATATACGCTCGTTGTATGCAACACAATAATCGCACAAACATTAGTATCATTATATTGTTTACAAAACTTGTTTACATCAACCAACAATAAAAAAATATTTATTACTATTGTTCTATAATATATATACACATGTATAATAACTGGACTCTTTCCATCAACTGATATTTAGCACTTCAAAGCTCCAAGCTGTGTCTGTGTGTGTGGACATCTAAATTTGCTGAGTCAGGGTAAGGCAGCTGTCAAAATGACATATTATACCATTACTCACCACCCTACTGCCTGTCAACCTGTCAACACAAATGGGGTAGCATGTCTTCTCCCCCACAACCTTCCTTCCTTTCCTACCTACCTTCCTAGCTTCCTTCATTCCTTCCTTCCTTTCCTACTTATTTCCTTCTTTCCTTCCTTTCCTACTTATTTCCTTCTTTCCTTCCTCTCATCTCTCCCTGCATTCCTTTCTTCATTCCTTCCTTCCTTTCTTTCTTTCTTCCTTTCTTTCTTTCTTTCTTTCTTTCTTTCTTTCTTTCTTTCTTCCTTCCATTCTTACTACTTTTGTTCCTTCCTTCCTTTCTTACTACTTTTGTTCCTTCCTTCCTCTCATCTCTTCCTTCCTTTCTCTCTTTCTTCCTTTCTTAAGGCCTTCCCTCCTTCCTTCATTTCCTCCTTCCTTCTTGTTTCCTTCCTTCCTCTCATCTCTGCTTTCCTTCCTGCCTTCCTCTCATCTCTCCTTTCTTTCCATACTTTCTTTCTTTCTTCCTTCCTTCCTTCCTTCCTTCCTTCCTTCTGGTATCCTGGGCATTGCTTTCGGTCACAAACTCCTCAAAACCATGCAATTTATCTTCAGACACACTTCCATCTGTGTTAGAGCTATCATTGAGGAAGACAACAGTCCCAGATGCTCCAAGGAGTCAGATAATTCTTACCGCTAGGCATGCTGAACAAGGACTACTGAAATGGCGTTCCCACAATGCACCACCGGCTGCCCGATTTTTTTTATACTGCACACACTGACCACACAGACCCATTCTCTCACATGTAGGCCTACCAGCTTTCTCCCACTTGATTTGAAGCAGCTAGAATTTACGCGTATTAATACATCCGAAACAAAGGGTTAAATGTTGCACCGAGGAGGAGTTTAGTGACAGTGGAATTGTCATGTCGGAAGGCAATATTTGGTGTGAATATTATGCAAAAAATTCGTAGTTTGTAGATTAGGAGGAGGTGTGGGATTACTAAAAGTATTATCCAGAAGGCTGAGAAGGGGTTATTGAAGTGGTTTGGGCATTTAGAAAGGATGGAGCAAAATAGGATGACTTGGAGGCTGTATAAACCTGTACTGGAGGGAAGGAGGGGATCGGGTTATCCTAGGAAAGGTTAGAGGGAGGGGGTAAAGGAGGCTTTGTATTCGAGGGGCAAGTGTGTGCTAAGATAGGAGTGAGTGGAGACAAGTGGTTTTTATGACCTAATGTGCTGTTAGAGTGAGCAAGGTAACATTTATGAAGGGATTCAGAGAAACTGGTTAACCAGACTTGAGTCCTGGAGGTGGAAAGTACAGTGTCTGCACTCAGAAGGGGGGCTGAGGATATTTGCAGTTTGGAGGGGCATCTGAACTGTAATGTCGGTACATCTTTGGCAAGAATTGATGGTGAAAGTGTTTATTTTTTTTCCTGGTCACCCTACCTCAGTGGGAGACAGCTGGTGTGTTAAAAAAATAAAAGAATGGGTTGCAGTGCTGTACACCCTCCTGGTGAATATTTTTTTTTTTTTTAAATTCTAAAAATTTGTTAGTGTAAACAAACTGGCAAAGTGTTGTAGTGCTTTGATGCTGGAACTGTGTACCAGTTTATTATCAAATGTTGTTTTTCCATCAACTTCCTCTTATGGAAATAAATGGTATAAAATGCCAACATAATGGAAAAATAAACACAAAAGCAGTATAATGTGATCCTTTATTGACGTTTTGCCCACACAGTGAGCTTTATCATGTCACAAACAGATCTACCTGGGTGAAAGGTATGACAGTATATATAGGATGGAGTCAGGTGGAGAATGCTGGGTCAGGTGAAGAATGCTGCATGTGACGATCTTCCGAGTAGAGTGACAGAGTCTAGGATCTTGGGTAGCTTTAAAAAGAGATTGGGCAAGTATATGAGTAAACCATCTGCAGTGTTCCTCCATTCTTATGTTCTTATGTGGGAAAGCGATGAAGAAGTTTTTTGGCAAGGGGTTCAGCTATGTTATAGAAGCTGTTGTTTTGGTTGAAGTTATTGGATATACAGATAAGTGATGACTCCAGGATTCTTTGGTATTGAGTGTTGTCTTCTCTGGTGATAAGTCTTGCGTTTCTGTAGTTGATTAAATGGTTGTGTGAATTTCGATGTTGAACACAGGCATTCCTTGGGTCGTCAGATCTGCCTGCATACCAGTGTTCTGAAATACTTGTCTGGAGGTTTCTGGAGGTTTTGCCACGTATAATTTGCTGCAGTCATTACAAGGGATTATGTATATTCCTGCAGAGAATTGAAGCTTGTCCTGTCTATTACTGGTAATGTCCTTGATGGTGGTGGATGTGGAGGTAGATACATACAGTGGACCCCCGAGTTTCGTAAAAACTTCACTCCTGAAGTCTGCTCAAGTTCCATTACCGAACGAATTTACTCCCTTAAGGAAAAATTTCACATAGGTTAGTCTATTTCAGACCCCCAAAAATACACTTCCACGAGAACTTACAAAATTATACTTACATAATTGCACGATTTCCGGGGTATTCGTTAACCGAGGGTCCACTGTACTTGGAATGAGGTATTGGAAAAGATGTTGGAAACGTGCTTGGTAATGGAGTTGTTGGGGAGGACTATGTACCTCTTCTCGGCAGTGTCTTCTCTGGGTGTGTTTAAGATGTTTAATGCCCGTCGTCTGCAGTCTGTAATGAAGTGACGAGGATAGTGAAGTTTAGAAAATACCTGTTCAATTAGAGAACATTCTTCCTCAAGGAACTCGTTGCTGCAGATTCTGAGTGCGCACAGGAAAAAGCCTAAAATTACACCATGCTTAGTTTTGATGTCGTGGTGAGAGTAGAAGTGGAGAAGATCGTGTTGGTTGGTAGGTTTTCGATAGACTTTAAAACAAAGTTCATGGTCAGCTTTGCAGAGAAGAACATCAAGGAAAGGAAGAGTGTTGTCGACTTCTTCTTCTAGTGTGAACTGGATTGAGGGCTCAACCTGGTTGAGCTTGTGTTGGAGAGCTTGAACGTTGAAGCATCTGGGAGTTATGATGAGAATGTCGTCAACATAATGGAGCCAGGTAACAGAAGAGGGAATAATAGTGGAAAATCGCTCAGCTTCCAGATGTTCCATGTATAGGTTCACCAGGACGGCACTAAGTGACGATCCCATGGGTAGTCCAAAAGTCTACTGAAAGAGGTAATTTTTGAAAGAGAAACATTGACGACTCACTTGATCTTCCACTTCCAGCCAGCGATTTCATCGACCTTGTTGAAGTATGTGTTGGCTTTACATGTTTCTCTTTCGAAAATCACTTCTTTCAGCAGACTTTTAGACTACCCATGGGATCGCCACTTAGTGCCGTCCTGGTGAACCTATACAGTGGACCCCTGGATTACGTGATTACTCCGTTTCAGAGGGCTTAACTTAAACCGAAAATAATGTAATCTGAATCTATTTTCCCCATAAGAAATAATGGAAATTCAATTAATCCGTTTCAGACACCCAAAAGTATTAAAATAAATATTTTTTCCACATTAAATTACACAGAAAAGAATGAGATATAAAGTACATAAAACAGTAATAACTTGACACTTACCTTTATTGAAGAGTTGTTGATGTGTGGAAGATGGAAGGAGGGAAGAGGAAGTAGTAGTTGCTAGTGTTTGGAAGGGAAATCCCCTTCCATTAACACTTTAGGTACCAAGTCCTCTTCCTGGGTTACTTCCCTTCTTTGTTTTTTAATGCCACTAGGACCAACTTGAGTCACTGGACCCCTGTTGCTCAGAAAAGTGTTCCAGAGAGTTCTGTTTCTGGAGAATGTTTGGAACTGTGCCGGCGACAGGGGTGTGTGTTTGTGGACAGGACAAGATAGTCCTTCAAAATGACACTAATATAAACTCTATGGCTTATTTATCTATCACAATTCATCTAATATGACATAATAAACAATGTTAATAACATAGAAACATGACATATACTCTAGAATGAATAAAATATCATTACGAATGCGAGGACTGGTGTTGTGGTGTTTGTTGTTGGGTGTATAAGGGCCACTGAAAGATACGCCTTAAATAGTGATGGCCGCCAGACACACGGCGGTGTTGTCAGTCGCCCTATATAAGTTTCGTGTCATCATTTTTCTATCGCTTAATCGCTTAACTTACTTGCTACACTCTTAATGCTACACTTTATCGCTGGCTGGTGCTATAGCCTTTATCAACTCCTGCTGCTTGAGTATCATAACATATCGTAGAATCACTGAATCACTTAAGAAGACACAGTCTCCCCTCTCAGCCTTTTACACAGGGCTGGCACTAGGAGCTTTCTTTGGGCCCTTGGTGTCTTATTTAGCAGTTGCAAGCACTAAAAACAATGGAATAATGACAAAATGTATGTTATGAATGCGGGGGTGGCGCTCACTCGCTCGTAAACAATGGCACACTGACTGGATGGAGCGTTGTGCCATGTACGCGTCCAAGACGAATAGTGTTTTCCGAGCAGATCATCGTTTACCGAACCATTATTTTTACGGAAAAATGTATCGTTTTCCGAATTTATCCTTATCCGACGCCATTGTAATCCGGGGGTCCACTGTACATGGAACATCTGGAAGCCGAGCGATTTTCCACTATTATTCCCTCTTCTGTTACCTGGTTCCGTTATGTTGACGACATTCTCATCATAACTCCCAGACGCTTCAACGTTCAGGCTCTCCAACACAAGCTCAACCAGGTCGAGCCCTCAATCCAGTTCACACTAGAAGAAGAAGTCGACAACACTCTTCCTTTCCTTGATGTTCTTCTCTGCAAAGCTGACCATGAACTTTGTTTTAAAGTCTATTGAAAACCTATCAACCAACACGATCTTCTCCACTTCTACTCTCACCACGACACCAAAACTAAGCTTGGTGTAATTATAGGCTTTTTCCTGTGTGCACTCAGAATCTACAGCAATGAGTTCCTTGAGGAAGAATGCTCTCTAATTGAACAGGTATTTTCTAAACTTTACTATCCTCGTCACTTAATTAGAGACTGCAGACGATGGGCATTAAACATCTTAAACACACCCAGAGAAGACACTGCCGAGAAGAGGTACATAGTCCTCCCCAACAACTCCATTACCAAGCATGTTTCTAACATCTTTTCCAATATCTCATTCCAAGTAGTATCTACCTCCACATCCACCATCATCAAGGACATTACCAGTAATAGACAGGACTAGGTTCAATTCTCTGCAGGCATATACACAATCCCTTGTAATGACTGCACCAAATTATACGTGGGCAAAACATCCAGAGGCCTCCAGACACGTATTTCAGAACACCAGTACACAGGCAGATCTGAAGACCCAAGGAATGCCTGTGTTCAACATCGAAATTCACACAACCATTTAATCAACTACAGAAACGCAAGTCTTATCACCAGAGAAGACAACACTCAATTCCGAAGAATCCTGGAGTCATCACTTATCTGTATATCCAACAACTTCAACCAAAACAACGGCTTCTATAACATAGCTGAACCCCTTGCCAAGAAACTTCTTCATCGCTTTCCCACATAAGAACATAAGAATGGAGGAACACTGCAGATGGTCTACTCATATACGTACATGCCCAATCTCTTTTTAAAGCTACCCAAGGTAATAGACTCTGTCACCCTACTCGGAAGATCGTCACATGCAGCATTCTCCACCTGACCCAGCATTCTCCACCTGACTCCATCCTATATATACTGTCATACCTTTCACCCAGGTAGATCTGTTTGTGACTTGATAAAGCTCACTGTGTGGGCAAAACGTCAATAAAGCATCACATTAGTATATTGCTTTTGTGTTTATTTTTCCAACTTCCTTTTATGATCTCTGTATCTGTGAATTAGGAATCTCTTAATATCACTGACCTAACTTCAGTTTGAAATACTCTCTTTACCTCACTAAAACCTTTCAATTTGTTTCTGTAACTGCTGAAGTAAGCTATACAATTACCTGCTTGTATGTTTTACTAGTAGGTAATGCACCCTCCCATATACATAATTTAATCTTGTATGATTTCTCAAAGTCCTTATCTACTTGTCTTTGTATGTCCCTTAGTATTCATTGCATTCTTTATCCATCATCTTGTAATTGTTTACACTGCTTGCACATGTTAGACTATTTTTGTTTGTTTGTTTCAGCCCAGTATGCCACCTTTCTTGTGGTAAATATTAAATTCCTGAATATACATTATGTACTTGAGCAGAATATTATGCTTGTTTAGAATACTACATCTGAATGTTGACATTTTTAAATTGATTTTTCTCTCTATCTCTTTCTTCTCTCTTCTCTTTTATTTTATCTTTTCTCTTTGCTTCTCTCTCTTCTCTTTGCTTCCCTTATCTCTCTTTTCTTTTTTTCTTTTCTCTTTTTTCTCTTTTCTTGTTCTCTTCTTTCTCTCTTCTTTCTTATATACAGTATACCCTCGGTTTTCGTTCATCTCCAAACTCGAACAATTATGTAAGTGTATTTTTGTAAGTGCATTTTTAGGGGTCTGAAACAATTAACCTAATTTACATTTGTCCTTATGGGAACAAATTCGTTCGGTAACGGCACTTGAACAGCATTCTGGAAAGAATTTTCAACGAAAACCGAGGGTCCACTGTATATTTATAATTTTTTTTTTTAACGTATTATTTGTTTCATTGGTACATACATTTTGTTCTGCTTGTCTAGAAAACATATTCCTAGTGTTGCAGCCTGAAATTTAAATTGTTTAGTTGAACTTCTAGCTACATGTATTCTCCTGGCTTACCCTGTGCTGTACAATCAGATGGGAGTCTCCTCCTTACCACAAAATACTACCATGTATGCAGTGAGCTACCCTCCACCTTTCTCCAGTCCTGGCCTTGTTCAGGTGAGCACGTTCAACAATATGCCTCCTCTTTTCATCTTATCAACTGTTACTTGTTCATTTTACCTTCAGGCATTATCATTTTCCTTTTTTGTAGAGAGCTTTTAATAAGGGTAACAAAACAGATTTTGTAATTCATATATTAATTGTATTGAGACAATTGCATTATATGATGATTACCTTCCGTGTGACTGAGTTTATTAAAAAGGTTATTACAGTATTAATATTCATCAGTTCGTTCTGTTCATTCATCATTTAAACTTTAATCACAGTTTCCTTGGTAGAGGTTGGTGGATGAGTTTAGTAGTGTATGTAAAAGAAGAAAATTAAAAGTGAATATAGGAAAGAGTAAGGTGATGAGGATAACAAAAATATTAGGTGACGAAAGATTGGATACCAGATTGGAGGGAGAAAGTATGGAGGAGGTGAATGTATTCAGATATTTAGGAGTAGACGTGTCAGCAGATCCATGCGTGTCGTAAGAGGCGACTAAAATGCCGGAGCAAGGGGCTAGTAACCCCTTCTCCTGAATATATTACTAAATGTAAAAGGAGAAACTTTCGTTTTTCCTTTTGGGCCACCCTTCCTCGGTGGAAAATGGCCGACGTGTTGAAAAAAGAAGAAGTGTCAGCAGATGGGTCTATGAAAGATGAGGTTAATCATAGAATTGATGAGGGGAAAAAGGTGAATTGTGCACTTAGGAGTCTGCAGAAACAAAGAACTTTGTCCATGGAAGCAAAGAGGGGAATGTATGAGAGTACAGTTATACCAACGTTCTTATATGAGTGTGAAACATGGGTGGTGAATGTTGCAACAAGGAGAAGGCTGGAGGCAGTGGAGATGTCATGTCTGAGGGCAATGTGTGGTGTGAATATAATGTAGAGAATTTGTAGTTTGGAAATTAGGAGGGGGTGCGGGATTACCAAAACTATTATCCAGAGGGCTGAGGAGGGGTTGTTGAGGTGGTTCGGACATGTAGAGAGGATGGAGCAAAATAGAATGACTTCGAGAGTGTATAAATCTGTAGTGGAGGGAAGGCGGGGTAGGCGTCGACCTAGGAAAGGTAGGAGGGAGGGGGTAAAGAAGGTTTTGTGTGCGAGGGGCTTGGACTTCCAGCAAGCATGCGTGAGTGTGTTAGATAGCAAATGGAGACAAATGTTTTTTAGGGCTTGAGCAAGGTAACATTTATGAAGGGATTCAGGGGGACCAGCAGGCCGGACTTGAGTCCTGGAGATGGGACGTACAGTGTCTGCACTCTGAACGAGGGGTGATAATGTTGCAGTTTTATAACTGTAGTGTAAGCGTGCCTCTGGCAAGACAGTGATGGAGTGAATGATGATGAAAGTTTTTCTTTTTCGGGCTACCCTGCCTTGGTGGGAGACAGCTGATGTGTTAATAATAATAAAAAAAAAATAGTTTTCAAAATAGTTACATTGTAAGTAGCTTTAGCCATTCCTCAAAAACAGTCCATCAGCAGTGTGTACTGAAATTGTTTAATATACATAGAGAACTTGCTGCTCTTCAGGTTCCCATGTTGCAAAGTGACACTTGGAATAAATATATTGCTTAGCATGATGCTTTTGTGACACTTATACATAGGGAGAAAGGTCACCAAGAGAAAAAACTAGCAATGAAGATGAACAAAGTGAAGAACCAGATAAAAATACAGATCAAGATTGAAATTCAAAGATACATTAAAGAAAAATATTTCTTATAGTATTTCAAATAGTATGTTAAACAGGTTTATTATAACAATAAATAACAAAAAAAGGCACAATACCATGACTGGAACAATACACACACAACCAAGTCGGACCGAAACATCGTCGTAAGCTTCTCTTTTTTATATGTGCGGGTTGTGTGTAGGTTTATTATAGCTAGGACAAAATAATTTTACTCCATAATTTAGGCACACAGTATTTGTTTAGCTTAGTTGTGAGTTCAAGGGGCTAGTAACCCCTTCTCCTGTATATATTACTAAATGTAAAAGGAGAAACTTTCGTTTTTCCTTTTGGGCCACCCCGCTTCAGTGGGAAACGGCCGACGTGTTGAAAGAAGAAAGAAGTTGTGAGTTCAATAAGAATGTTTCAGTTTCTTAGTTAGTCATTCCACATCTTTGGCCTTTTAATTTGCATAGAGTTTCTGTAGATCCTCAGTCAAAAGGGCATATTATTATCTGAGAGCTTCCTTTTCCTGAGTTATAATAGGTTTGAAGGGAGTTGCTGAGACAGATCCCCAACCACAGATTCAGTAAGTAAGAGTAAATATGGAAACATAAAGTGTCACTGGTATGAGATACAGAATGTAAGTCAGCTCTCTTATGAAGTTTCTCTATATAATGCAGTTTATATAAATGTGATTGAAAAAGTATATCCATAAGTGAATATTATATGGAAAGGCCCTCATAATATATACTGTTCAGTTTTGGATGTACTTTTTCAGTTGCATTTACAAAAATCACACTATAAAATAGCTTTATAAGAGGGCTAACTAGCGAATTTCGAAGAGGATTCCTACTACAGTGGACCCCCGAGTTTCGTAAAAACTTCACTCCTGAAGTCTGCTCAAGTGCCATTACCGAATGAATTTACCCCCTTAAGAAAAAATGTCACATAGGTTAGTCTATTTCAGACCCCCAAAAATACTTTTCCACAAGCACTTACAATATTATACTTACATAAATGTACGATTTCCGGGGTTTACGAAACTCGGGGGTCCACTGTATTTCAGCGACTTGATGTGTGTTGGATGTTGGCATTACATTTTGGCTTGTTATTCACTATTAGCCCTTGGAATTCTCCCTCTTCTTTTTGAGCTCTTTGAGCTAATTGTGGACATGACTTATTCCCAAATGATATATATTAGGAATATATATTAGGAATTTGTTGGTAATCATCCATGCATGGGCCTTTTAAGGTTCATCATTCATTATGACATTGATTGGCATGGGGTCTGGACTTGATATTATAAAGTTTCTACCATTAGCAAAATATTTGCTTGAGATGTTGGATGGCATTAGGTAGGTCACTGATATAGGTAAGGAAAAGAAGAGGGTCCAAATTCTACATTTGGGAACATGTGGGTTTACAGGGAGGGTATTAGAAAATTTATGGTTACATGTTGTTGTCTGTTACTGAGGTAGGACTGGAAATGTGTGTAACTGTGTCTTCTGAGTTAGTAGTGATTTAGCTTGAGCAAGAGTTCTGTAATTGACAGTATCAGAGGCCTTACATAGATCGGTTCCTTCAAGTGCTAAATAAACTGTGTGAAGCTTTATTATTATTGCATCATTTGTGCTTTTGTTTTCTTAGGTCTGTACCCAAATTGACAAGGAGTAAGCATGTTGTGTAATATTAGTCGGGTTATACCTGGAGGGTGTTTCGGGGGTCAACACCCCTGCGGCCTGGTCCATGACCATATATTTCTATAGTATACATGGCTTAATACTTTGTTTTAATTTTTAAATCCAGGTATTCAGTCCAATGCCAGCAACTGATGGTAGTGGCACCCCTACAGAGTTTACCCCACCACCTACCTCTACTATACCTAACAGAGTAGATAGTTGGGATCCAAATGTCCAAGGTATGTAAACAAAATAATATAACACTGTCTGTTGTATCTTATGTCTTGCTAGATTTGTTGAATACAGTAATATGAGGTTTGTATTACATTTCTCATTGCAATAGAACCAAAGTAATTTATACCCTGCCTTGGTGGGAAATGGCTGATGAGATAAGAAAAAATCCATGAACTCACATGCAGTAGAGGAAATTGGAAATATAAAAGAATATTGTACATAGATAGAATAGTAATGAACTTACCTCCAAATCTGTTTTACAAATTCTAACAGAGTATAGTTAGTTCATTCATCTTTGACACTATTCAGGCAGGCCCCGTGTATACAGCAGGTTAGGTTCTGGGCTTCTGCTGTAAAGCAAAAATTGCTGTAAGGTGAAATATAGCCTTTTTTTTTTTCACTCTTAAATGTATATAAAAGCCTGATAACATGTTTACACTATCATATATTAAGTGAGCAATAGAGCTAGGCCTAAAAAATGCACATACAGTGCACACATTACTTACCTTAAAATATTTTTATCCTTAGATTATAGTGAGTAGTGAATATATTAATTTGTAGGAAGTCTTGAATAAATGAAGAATGGTTAAAATTGAAAACTGCTGCATTAGCGAAACGCTGTAAAGCGAAGTGCTGTAAATCGGGGCCTGCCTGTACTGGATCTGAAATCAGTGAATAAAGACAATGTTTGTTCCATAAATGGTCCAACAGAGAGCAAGCCTATGTTCATAGCTTTTGTAGAAGCTCTTCATACATAGACAGTGAAGTTTGGATCTTAGTGTATAATTCTAAGACACGTCATAAAGCAGCATACTCCGAGGAATCTCTGTGTTTAGAGATTCAAGTATTTGCACAAGTCTCTTAATACCCTCAAATAATGTGGTATATGTACTGGATAACCCCTTCTCCTGTATATATTACTAAATGTAAAAGGAGAAACTTTCGTTTTACCTTTTGGGCCACCCTGCCTCGGTGGGAAACGGCCCACGTGTTGAAAGAAGAAAGAAAAAGGTACTGTTTAAGGGTTTGGCATGAATACTGTACTGTATATATTTTTCCCTGGTAATAGTTACCTGTATATATTTTTTCAGGTATATATTAGGGATTAAGATGTGCCATTTATGTGCTTTATGTTGAAATGTGTAAGGGTTGTGAATGTTTGTTGAAAAATAGCAGGTAAAAAAATCATTTGCAGATTGGAATTTGTAAGTCATTAATTAACCCTTTCGCTGACTGTGCCGTGGTAATACAGCTTTGAGGTCACTGTCCGTGCCGTAGTACTACAACACAAGCTCAGCTCACTCGGATAACTTGAAAGTGGTAAATTTGGGCCTAGATATGAGAGAATGGGTCTTTGCAGCAAGTGTACACCATATACGTTCACAAACTCCTGCAGCACTCAGTGTATGAGAAAAAATAAATTGTGACCGTATTTTTTGTTTAAAACGGCAATTTTGCGGTGTATTTTCATATGGTTTTATGGTTGTATTCTTCCTTTCTTAGTCTCATTTGATAGAATGGAAGATATATTACAGAAATAGAGATGATTTTGATTGGTTTCAGGACTGAAAAATAGCTTGAAATTAAGCTCAAGGTAGCAGAAATGTTCAATTTTTGCTGATATTCAAGAGTAAAGAAATCATGTCACTCATTCAGTACACATCCAGCTGGTGGGTCTAATATTCATTCATGAATGCACTGATATTATTTATACAATTACAATATTGGGTAACTGTAAATCTTCTATTTTTGTGTGTGAATAAAAAATTCTTTCCGTGAATAAAAAATCAAATTCATGTGTAAAGCCTGGGAATATAACTGATGAACAGAGGAAATGTTATTTTAGTGCCAGGAATGCCTACATTGTTTATTCTGGACCCTATTTTGAAATCTGTGTGAAATTGGCAAAATTACTAATTTCTGATCACTTTATTGGGTAGTTGAAATAGTTGATTGGGTGACTTATTGTGCTCAGTTGATAAAATGGAAGACATATTAGCTAAGAATGTGGTCAACTGGAACAATGTAATTGGGATAAAATAGGACTCAAAGTTGGCAATATCGCTGACGCAGCAAAATTCGCAAAAGTGTAATTTTGTCAATTTTCCAACAAATTTCTTACTTTTTGTTTTATTACCTTCTGAAAAAGATTCTCTACCATTTCATTTTTTTTTTTTTTTTTTTTTTAATTCTTGGACAGTGTGGACAAGTTTCAGATCGGGGGTCTGGACTGTGAAAGGGTTAAAGTACAGATGATTATCTTGTGTACCAAAAAAACTACAGAACTGGTGGAGTTTGAACTCATGGCAAGTGAGTCCCAGTACTCCAGGTCAGTGCATGAGCCTGGAGTTTTAGGACTCATTCACCATGGGTTCAAACCCCACGTGTTCCATGGTTTGTTTGCAGGTGAGAGATGACTAAGTACCCTCATTTTATCTGGCCCATGGCTGGGCTCCGAGAGTAGTGAAACTCTCCAAACTCTTCAAAGGTATTAATTTTGAGTACACAATGAAAAGGGTCAATGCATATTTGCAATGTGCAAAAAAAGAAGACTGCTCCTGTCTTAAAAAAAGAGAGAGAGAGAGATTTCGCATGCTAATTATTATACTGTATTCATTGCGGTCTATGCAAACTGAAGGAATACGTTTTCCACTTGTAAGGTGCCTCCTTAGAGTGGTATATATGAATTTGATAACTTTTGTTGTAATTCATCAGTTGCTCTTCAGAACTGAGTTTCCTCTTTTGTTCAACACTTGTTTTTTACTACAATTATTGCATATTTGCAGATTCTTTCCGAATTAATGACTGCAGTGGTCCCCCAACCAGTTTTCCAATAGGAGGACTCTATTTTGACATTGTAGGCTCAGAATATCTCTTAACCCCAAAAACTGATACCCCCTTCTGTGACACATTGGAAAAAAAAATCTAAAATCATACTTTTTCTAAAGGAAATAACAAAAAATTCCAAATTTAATGTATAGTAATATGGAATTACACAAGTGTGAAGTTGGTGGTCGGGGAGCACTTTACGCAACTGTCATTTCGTGCCCTTTGAAGCCTATTTTCTGCATATTCCATTGCTTGAACCTACACAATTTCTGGCCCCTTTGCTACAATGCTTTCCCAACTATTCATTAATTGTAAGAAACTATGCTATTAATCACCTAGAAGTTGGTAATTTGCTGAATTTTGCCCTATTTTCAGCAAATTCCAGTTTATAAACAGTCATATTTCAGAGGCCTTAGAAAACTATCACATCAGTTGCTAAGCTCATGAATTCTGAAGCCTTGAAGATTGCTGTTGTTTCTACTTGTTACTTATTCCTGGAAGTGGTGTACCTGGTGGTACTGCTGTGAAGGAAGGTCACAGGTGGTGGCACAAGTACTTCAGATAATCTACTTTTTTTTTTTTATACCTTTCTCAATACCAAGTAATTTCCTTAATAGATTTTTTTTTACTTCCCAATCAAAAATAAGGCTTTTCCATTGTAGTCACTAATGCAAAAAAATATGTACAATGTAACAAGTTGACAAGTTTTACCCATCAAAATTTCTGATTTTATGTTTACATAGTCAAAGAATGTAGGTAGTAGGTTGGTAGTCAGCAACCACCCAGGGAGGTACTACTGTCCTGCCAAGTGAGTGTAAAACGAAAGCCTGTATTTGTTTTACATGATGGTAGGATTGCTGGTGTCTTTTTTCTGTCTCATAAACATGCAAGATTTCAGGTACGTCTTGCTACTTCTACTTACACTTAGGTCACGCTATGCAAACATATACACATTTATCTATACACACTCATCTGAGTTTTCTTTGATTTTATCTTAATAGTTTTTGTTCTTATTGCTTTTCCTTTCATATCCATGGGGAAGTGGAATAAGAATCTTTCCTCCGTAAGCCATGCGTGTTGTAAAAGTCACCTAAAATGCCGGGATCAATGGGCTAGTAACCCCTTTTCCTGTATAGTTTACTAAAAAGAAAAAGAAGAAAACCATCAAAGTGGGATGTTTGAATGTGCGTGGATGTTGTGCGAATGATAAGAAAGAGATGATTGTAGATGTTATGAATGAAAAGAAGCTGGATGTCCTGGCTTTAAGTGAGACAAAGCTGAAGGGGGTAGGAGAGTTTCAGTGGGGAGAAATAAATGGGATTAGGTCAGGGGTTTCAAATAGAGTTAGAGCTAAAGAAGGAGTGGCAATAATGTTGAATAATCAGTTATGGCAGGTAAAGAGGGAATATAAATGTATAAATTCAAGGATTATGTGGAGTAAAATAAAGGTTGGATGTGAAAAGTGGGTTATAGTAAGTGTTTATGCACCTTGAGAAGAGAGAAGTGTAGAGGAGAGAGAGATTTTTTGGGAAATGTTGAGTGAGTGTGTGGGGAGTTTTGAACCAAGTGAGAGAGTAATTGTGGTTGGGGATCTTAATGCTAAAGTGGGTAAAAATGTTGTGGAGGGAGTAGTAGGTAAATTTGGGGTGTCAGGGGTAAATGTAAATGGGGAACCATTAATTGAGCTATGTGTAGAAAGAGGTTTGGTAATAAGTAATACATATTTTATGAAAAAGAGGAAAAATAAATATACAAGGTATGATATAGCACGTAAGGAAAGTAGTTTGTTGGATTATGTATTGGTGGATAAAAGGTTGATGGGTACGCTTCAGGATGTACATGTTTATAGAGGGGCAACGGATATAGCGGATCATTATTTGGTTGTAGCTACAGTTAGAGTAAAAGGTAGATGGGACAAAAAGAAAATGGCAACAGCAAGTAAGAGAGAGGTAAAAGTGTATAAACTAAGGGAGGAGGAAGTTAGGGTGAGATATAAGCAACTATTGGCAGAAAGGTGGGCTAGTGCAAGTATGAGTAGTGGGGGTTGAAGAGAGTTGGGATAGATTTAAAAATGCAGTATTAGAATGTGGGGCAGAAGTTTGTGGCTATAGGAGGGTGGGTGCAGGAGGAAAGAGGAGTGAGTGGTGGAATGAAGAAGTAAAGGGTGTGATAAAAGAGAAAAAGGTAGCTTATGAGAGGTTTTTACAAAACAGAAGTGTTAATAGAAGAGCAGAGTATATGGAGAGTAAAAGAAAGGTGAAGAGAGTGCAAAACAAGAGCAGATGAAAGAATGGAAGAGGCTCTGTCAAGAAATTTTGCTGAAAACAAGAAAAAAATTTGGAGTGATATAAACAAGGTAAGAAAGCCTAGGGAACGAATGGATTTGTCAGTTAAAAACAGAGTACGGGAGTTAGTAGATGGGGAGCTGGAGGTATTGGTTAGATGGCGGGAATATTTTGAGGAACTTTTAAATGTCGATGAAAAAAGGGAGGCGGTAATTTCATGTACTGGCCAGGGAGGTACAACATCGTTTAGGAGTGAAGAAGAGCAGTATGTGAGTGTGGGGGAGGTGCGTGAGGCATTACATAGAATGAAAGGGGGTAAAGCAGCTGGAACTGACGGGATCATGACAGAAATTTTAAAAGCAGGGGGGGATATAGTGCTGGAGTGGTTGGTATTTTTGTTTAATAAATGTATGAAAGAGGGGAAGGTACCTAGGGATTTGCAGAGAGCATGTATAGTTCCTTTATATAAAGGGAGGTACTACCGTCCTGCCAAGTGAGTGTAAAACGAAAGCCTGTAATTGTTTTACATGATGGTAGGATTGCTGGTGTCTTTTTTCTGTCTCATAAACATGCAAGATTTCAGGTACATCTTGCTACTTCTACTTACACTTAGGTCACACTACACATTCATGTACAAGCATATATATATACACCCCCCTCTGGGTTTTCTTCTATTTTCTTACTAGTTCTTGTTCTTATTTCCTCTTATCTCCATGGGGAAGTGGAACAGAATTCTTCCTCCATAAGCCATGCATGTCGTAAGAGGCGACTAAAATGCCGGGAGCAAGGGGCTAGTAACCCCTTCTCCTGTATATATTACTAAATGTAAAAGGGAAAACTTTCGTTTTTCATTTTGGGCCACCCCGCTTCGGTGGGAAACGGCCGACGTGTTGAAAGAAGAAGAAGAAGTTTACTGAGTATACCAGGTAAAGTGTATGGCAGGGTTATTATTGAAAGAATTAGAGGTAAGACAGAGTAGGATTGCAGATGAGCAGGGAGGCTTTAGAGTGGGTAGGGGATGTGTAGATCAAGTGTTTACAGTGAAGCATACATGTGAACAGTACAGTCATCCCTCGGTTTTCGGTTTTAATCCGTTCCAGATGGATCGGCTAAAACCAAAATCGGCGAAAACCAAAACTATTTTCCCCATAAGAAATAATGGAAATTCAATTAATCCGTTTCAGAAACCCAGAAGTTTGGAAAAAAAAAATTTTGGGGGCCTTAAAGATAGATTTACATGCACAAATGAATGAAATGAATGTGGCACTTACCCTTTACTGAAGACTGATGGTGTTTGATGGAAGAGAGATAGGAGGAGAGGGTAGAAACCTTACTTTTGGAAGGGAATCCCCTCCATAAGGACTCTAGGTAACAAGTCCTCATCTGGGGTCACTTCCCTTCTTTGTCTTTTAATCCCACTAGGACCAGCTTGTGATTCACTGCACACCTGTGGCACTAAATATCTCTCCAGAGAGCTCTGTATCTGGCGGCTCTTTAAAATGTCCCTAAAATGGGACATGGAATTGTCATTGTAAAAGTAGCCAGCACGGATTGCAACATCTTTGTCAGGGTGATGTTCCTCCACAAATGATTGCACCCTACTCCACATTGCACAAATCTCCTTAATCTCTGAAGAAGGCACCTTACATCTTTCTTCCTCCACTGAAGCAATTTCCTCAGATCTGTTTTGTTGTTGTTGCAGCTCAAGCTCTTGCAGCTCTTCAGTGGTTAGATCTTCATTGTGGTCCTCCACCAACTCTTCCACATCCTCTCCATTCACATCCAACCCCATAGAAGTCCCCAATTCCACAATACTTTCCACAACTTCCATAGGCTCATCAGGGTTAGCTTCAAACCCTTCAAAATCCCTCTCTTGTACACAATCTGGCCACAACTTTCTCCAAGCAGAGTTCATCGTCCTGGAGGTCACTCCCTGCCAAGCTTTATCTATAAGGCCTATGCAATGGAAGATATCGAAGTGACCCTTCCAGAACTCTTTTAGGGTCAATCTAGTGTCTGAGGTTACATCAAAGCACCTTTGAAACATTGCTTTGGTGTACAGTTTTAAAGTTTGCAATGACCTGCTGGTCCATGGGCTGGAGGAGAGGAGTGGTGTTAGGAGGCAAGAACTTCACTTTTACAAATCTGAATTCCTTAGACATTTGGTCTTCCAAGTCTTGAGGATGACCAGGAGCATTGTCCATTACCAGGAGGCACTTAAGTGGCAATTTATTCTCCAATAGATATTTCTTCACACTGGGGCCAAACACTTGATTAAACCATTCCAGGAAAATTTCCCTAGTGACCCATGCCTTAGCATTAGACTTCCAAAACACACACAATTTACTCTTGTCAACACTGTATTTGCCGAACACTCTGGGATTTTCAGAGTGATACACAGTAAAGGCTTCACTTTTAAATCCCCACTAGCGTTCCCACATAACATAAGAGTTAGCCTGTCTTTCATAGGCTTGTGTCCTGACATTGCCTTTTCCTCCTGTGTGATGTAGGTCCTCCTTGGCATTTTCTTCCAAAAGAGGCCTGTTTCGTCACAATTAAACACTTGTTGGGGTTTAAATTCTTCTGCCTGTACATATTGTTTAAACTCGCGCACAAATTTTTCAGCCCCATCTTTATCTGAACTGGCACCCTCACCATGCCTTACAACACTGTGTATGCCAGTTCGCTTCTTGAAGTTTTCGAACCAGCCTTTGCTGGCCTTAAATTCATCAACCTCAACACTGGTTCCAGGCATTTTCTTTACAAGATCGGCATGCAACAGCCTTGCTTTTTCACATATGATGGATTGCACAACACTATCACCCGCTAGCAGTTTTTGGTTTATCCACACCAATAACAATTTCTCCATATTTTCCATTGTTTGTGATCTCTGTTTCGTTATCGTATTCACCCCTTTCGCAACATTAGCTTCCGTGATTTCCTTTCTCTTTGCCACAATGGAACTGATGGTTGATGGGTTTTTCTTGTATATCCTGGCGAGCTCGGCAATACGTACACCACTATCATATTTTTCTATTATTTCTTTCTTCAGTTCTATTGTGTTCCTCACTTTCTTTACCAAAGAACTGGCACTAGGAGCTTTCTTTGGGCCCATGGTAGCTTATTTAGTAGTCACACACAATAATCAAGGGCCAAAAACAATGAATTGTTAATAAATGTTTTGTATAAACTCCTGGGGAGATGTTCACTCAAGCGTAAACAATGCTAGACTGCGTGGCAATGTGCGTGGGAGGTGCGTGGGTGGCAGGCCTACGGCCTTTGTATGTGCGCAGCACTAGTGGACAGGTCCCATACGATCGGCGAAAACTAAAATAATCGGCGAAAACTGAGCCAAATTTTCCCTGAAAAAAGTCGGTGAAAACCAAAATCGGCGATAACTGGGACAAGCGAAAACCGAGGGATGACTGTATTTAGATAAAGGTAGAGAAGTTTTCATTGCATTTATGGATTTAGAAAAGGCATATGATAGAGTGGATAGGGGAGCAATGTGGCAAATGTTGCAAGTGTATGGAATAGGTAGTAAGTTACTGAAGGCTGTAAAGAGTTTTTATGAGGATAGTAAGGCTCAGGTTAGGGTGTGTAGGAGAGAGGGAGATTACTTCCCGGTAAAAGTAGGTCTTAGACAGGGATGTGTAATGTCACCATGGTTGTTTAATATATTTATAGATGGGGTTGTAAAAGAAGTAAATGCTAGGGTGTTGGGGAGACGGGTGGGATTAAATTATGGGGAATTAAATGCAAAATGGGAGTTGACACAGTTACTTTTTGCTGATGATACTGTGCTTATGGGAGATTCTAAAGAAAAGTTGCAAAGGTTAGTGGACGAGTTTAGGAGGGTGTGTAAAGGTAGAAAGTTGAAAGTGAACATAGATAAGAGTAAGGTGATGAGGGTTTCAAACGATTTAAATAAAGAAAAATTGGATATCACATTGGAGAGAGGGATTTTGGAAGATGTAAATGTTTTCAGATATTTGGGAGTTGACATGTCAGCGGATGGGTTTATGAAGGATGAGGTTAACCATAGAATTGATGAAGGAAAAAAGGTGAGTGGTGCGTTGAGGTATCTGTGGAGACAAAAAACGTTATCCATGGAGGCAAAGAAGGGAATGTACGAAAGTATAGTGGTACCAGCACTCTTATATGGGTGTGAAGCATGGGTTGCAAATGCTGCAGCGAGGTGGAGGCTGGAGGCAGTGGAGATGTCCTGTCTAAAAGCAATGTGTGGTGTAAATATGCAGAAAATTCGGAATGTGGAAATTAGGAGAAGGTGTGGAGTTACTAAAAGTATTTGTCAGAATGCTGAAGAGGGGTTGTTGAGGTGGTTTGGTCATTTAGAGAGAATGGATCAAAGTAGAATGACTTGGAGAGCGTATAAATCTGTAGGGAAAGGAAGGCGGGGTAGGGGTCATCCTAGAAAAGGTTGGAGGGAGGGGGTAAAGGAGGTTTTGTGGGCGAGGGGCTTGGACTTCCAGCAAGCATGTGTGAGCGTGTTAGATAGGAGTGAATGGAGACGAATGGTTTTTGGGACATGACGATCTGTTGGAGTGTGAGTAGGGTAACATTTTGTGAAGGGATTCAGGGAAACCAGTTAATTGATTTAGTTGGACTTGAGTCCTGGAAATGGGAAGTACAATGCCTGCACTTTAAAGGAGGGGTCTGGGATAGTGACAGCTGGGAGGGACTATTCTCAGCTGTCGTATCTGAGCACCTCTGCAAAGACAGTGATTATGTATGAGTGAGGTGAAAGTGTTGAATATTGATGAAAGTATTTTCTTATTGGGGATTTTCTTTCTTTTTGGGTCACCCTGCCTCGATGGGAGACGGCCGACTTGTTGAAAAAAAAATAGTCAAAGAAGCTACTTAAAAAACAACAAATTATAATTTGTCAAAATAACTCTTAAAAGTGATAATCAGAGTTATTTTGTCATGAATTGCAGCAAATGTATGCATCAGGCATAAGCTGTTGTGTCTGTATGCCCTCAACCTGTCCTCTTAATACCAGTTTTTTTTTTTTTTTTTTTTTACATTATTTAATCCATTTTTTCTACATAGAGTACTTAGGTTAACATTGGTTAATAAAAGTTAACCAATTACGTATTCGATACATTAACACCAGAAAATACTTTAAGGCACAGCTACATTTTTAAGTCACAAGCAGAAAGTAGGGAATTGCCAAGAAGACTGATGTATCATGGCAGTAAAAGCTCAATTTTCACATTTTTGTATCACTGTTGTTTTATCATTGACATTGAGTCACTGTAAAACACCATTTGCTTAGGAGGATGGGTTGATGCACTAGGTATAAAGATTTGTGTTTACTGTATATGACAAATATAAACTTAGAGTATTGGTGTTTTTCTGAATCTTTTATACTCGTGTAGTACAAAATAATAGAAATAAAACTGCTGTACATTTTAGATTATGTTTGGCATTACATTCCATCATTTGTTTCAGGAACAGATTCTGATGCAATGAAGCTGAATCAAGGGATGCCTCCATTTATGGTAATGTTGCTCACATATAATGTTACAAGATATAATTTGATCTGTTTTTATCAATTTTGTGGGAACATTTGGCACAGTGTTGTATTTATCCATTATATTTTGCTTCTGTTTAGTATTATCTAGATGTAAAGCAGTCTAGTCCTATATTTTTCCCTGGAAAACTATTGTAGATAAAAAAAAATTTCTATTCATTTTGTTTATATTTTTTTTTTTTTTTTTTTTTTTTTTTTTTTTTGGCTAGTTAGGCATATGCAAATGAAGGTATGATACATTTTAACCATCTCTAAGAGAACTTTATACCTAGTGCCAGCCTCATGCTGAAGATGTGTGTGCCATAATTTACACCTGGAAAATACTTGTTACTGGTTCCAAATGTACACACTGAAATAAATCTACAGTAGTACCTCGGTATACGTCCACTTTGGAATAAGTTGAACTTGGTATACGTCCTGTTTGGACGCGAAAAGTTTTGCTTGGTATCCGACCTTTGTTTGGAATATGACTCACTTGCTAGAACTTGTATGGGTCAGTGGAGTTAGTGGAGGGGCACAGGGAAGAGCTGACCACTGAGGAACTCCAGGAACTTGAGAAGGAGGAGCACAAGACTTAAGATGGATGCACTCTCTTCAGGCTTGGAAGAGGAGATAGAGGAAGCCCCTACTTCATTAATCAAGGAAATCTTTGCCAAATGGATGGACGTCAAAAACTTTGCAGAGAAGTACCACCCCAACAAAGCCCAAACAAGCCGTAATAGCATTGTCTGGAATGACCAGACAATGTCACATTTCCGAAACATCCTGTGGAGAAGGCAGAAGCAAAGTTCTTTGGGCAGATTTTTAGTAAAGGTCAAACCTGGTGAGCTTCAACCAGGTCCAAATAGGAAAAAGAAACAGAAAAGAGAAGGGGACTCTCCTTCCAAACAATAACATTTCCTCCTCCTCCCTTCTTAGCACTATCCTAGTAGGCACTTGACTCTTTTCAGCAAAGTAAAGTGAGGTAAAATTTGCATTTATTTCATCTAATTCTTTTGTATTTATGTATGCATTTTAGTATTAAGCAGTGTTTAAATTATTTTATACAACCCCATCAATGTATAATATGCCAATAACAATAGAATTTTTTTCACGGGAACGGATTAATAATTTTCTCTATATTTCTTATGGGAAAATTCGTTTGGTATACATCCTGTTTGGTATAAGTCCAAGGTCCTGGAACAGATTAAGGACGTATACCGAGGTACCACTGTATATTTAAATGGGAGGCATAGTAGATGACACAAAATAAGTCTGATGAAGAGCAGGAACTCAATAATTATTACAATAAAAACTAAAGTGCTAAAGCTAAAAGGGTCATACAACAATAACTCAATAAGCATAAATGGTACAAGGCTTTTTAGCACCTTTTCAAATACAGTATTGTATATGAGAAATTATCAGTAGATCCCTGACTGATTACAAGACAATGTGACAAGTTTCTACACACTGTTGATCAACCAGCTTAGGTGCCTAGATTGAACTGCCTAGTGGAAGTACAGATAGCCTAGCTGACCAGGCTCTTGGGGCTGTAATCTTCAGAACTTTCGTCTTGTACGCACCTAATTAGTTTTCTTTTATCACACTTAGGAAAATCCATTCCTTCATATTTGGTTAAGAACATAATTTCCCATCATTCATTTAAACCCTTCATATCTTGTTCTGTATTGGATCTTTCTTAAACATTTAAATCACCTTCAAGTTTAGCAAGATTTTTAAAAGGAATATTTAAAATGGAATGGAGGATGGTTCTCAGTAATGACTGTGCTTTCTTTGTTTCTGATCAGCTGTGTTTTAAGCCTGAAATAAAATACTTTTGTTGCAGGTTTACCATATGCCAGTTATGTATGGTGGTTATGGATATGGGTACAATCAGCAGTGGGCTTATTCGTATCCAGTGATGCCCTCACCTGCCGTGGATGATGGCAAGCAGACACCAATTCCAGGTTAGTTTGGAGCTTAAAGTCAGTAAAAATTGTTTTATGAATGGTTTTTCAGGATTTTTAAAGTACTTCACTATGATCAGTTTTCACGTTAAATACGCTTCATTTTAAATGACGTGTACACTTATGTCATTAATATTGTTGATTTACTGCATCCTAATAACTGCCATTAATTTTTTTTAATTAGCCATATTTAAATAAATTTTTGTTGTAAGCGATAATTAAAAATATTATAGGTTATATATTTATTGAGTAACATAAATGAACATTTAGAGAGGATGAAGAAAATTAGAATGACTAGAAGGGTATATAAATCTAGGGTGGAGAGGAGGAGGGATAGGGGCCATTCCAGGAAAGATTGATAAATAAAAGAGGATTTGTGTGCTTGGGTCCTGAACATTCATGGAGATCCTCTCTGGAGGTGGGAAGTATACTGCCTGCACTCTGAAGGAAGGGTAAGGATGTTGTAGTTTGGAGGACCATTTCAATGGTGATATATTAACACACTTTTGGTAAGACAGTGATTGATTGAATGGTGATGAATGTGTTTCCTCATTTTTTGAGTCACCATGCCTCAGTGGGAGATGGCCAGTGTGTTTAAAAAAAAAAATTGGCAGACATGTATATATCGGAGTACACTTACTAATAAGCTTCATATTATCATAGATACAGTTGGCACTGTACTAGTGTTTTTATGATTATTTTTATTATTGGTTATATGCTTTTTTGGCCCTTAGGCAATTTTTTTTAATTATTCAGATCTGGTCACACAAAAATACTAACTTTTAATGCCATGGAAGCATTTCTCTTGTGTTGTGCTTGCATTTTGTGCAGTTATTTTGCCAAATTTCTTTTTTCTAACCATGGGTCCTAAAAAAAGTAAGTGCAAAGGACAGTGCTGAGAAGAAAAAGAGGATGATGTTCATTGAATTAAAGCATGTAATCATAGATAAACACAAGCGAGGTGTGGGTTGTGGATTTGGCCAGGTAGTACCAGTGTAGTACTTCTAAAATATGTACGATACTAAAGCAGGAGTTGGGGTACTCGTAAGTCGAGGTTCCACTGTATTGAATTACATTACAAGTAAATCAGTGAAAAGTGAAGTGAAAAAAAAAATTGCAACAGTTAAGTTCAGCAATAAAGTGTAGCATTAAGAGTGTATCAAGTAAGTTAAGCAATTAAGCGATAGAAAAAGCACGAAACGAAACGAACTCCTCTAATGTTGTTGTTGGGGTTTATAGAGCCACTGACAGAATACGCCGCTCTGCCTATCTTTTCCACCCTCAACCTCCACCAGCATCTGTTCCCTAAGGTAAATACAGTGGAACCTTGGTTTTCGTTCGCCCTGGTTTTCATCGAATTCGGTTTTCGACGACTTTTTTCGTCAAAATATTGTCCCAGTTATCGTTTATCACCTCGGTTTTCGTCCACTGTATCGAAAGTTTCCGCCCACACAAAGCATCCCACGCACGCATTCTGAGTCAGTCTGGCTTTGTTTCTCGTCAAGTGAACATTACCCTGCGCGTTCAAACGAAACATTTTGTAATCATTGTTTTTTGTGCATGTTTATTGAGTGCAACTGCTAAATAAGCCACCATTTGGCCAAAGAAAGTTCTGAGTGCCAGCCTTTTGATAAAGAAGGCGAGAAACACAATAGAATTGGATTTACATTATTTCTTATGGGAAATATTGCTTCAGTTTTCGTCGAATTCGGTTTTCGTCAGACTTTCTGGAACAAATTAAAGAGGAAAACTGAGGTTCCCCTGTACCTACACTTTATAAAACCAGTTTATTTCTTTACATTCACTATTATGTTTTATTATATTTTTATACAATATTTCTTATTTATAAATACAGTGGACCCCCGACTTTCGAACATTCTTCATTCCAGAATGCTGTTCAAGTGCTGTTACCAAACGAATTTATTCCCATAAGGAATGATGTAAATTAGATTAGTCCATTTCAGACCCCAAAAATACGCTTATAAAAGCACTTAAAATAATAAACTTACATAAAAGTGCGAGTTTGGAGTGTTCGAATAGCGAGGGTCCACTGTACTTTGTTTCAGTGTTTTCTTTATGAAACTAGTGATCTAGTGCAGCTAGCCTCACAAACACTCCATTTTCTCTTATAATAAGACCTCAGAAGGGGAACCATGGGAAGATATGGTCAGAGCGGGAGTGGGAATGGCCGCCAGAACTCGTCACATAATGACATATTTTATTCATTCTAGAGTATATATCATGTTTCTATGTTATTTATATTGTTTATTATGTCATGTTAGATCAATTATAATAGATAAATAAGCATTAGAGTTGATATTAGTGTTATATTGAAGTATTTTGTCCTTCCTCCCAAGAGCAGGAATTCCACTGGAACGGATTAATGGCATTTCAATTAATTTAAATGAGGAAAATTTATTTGATATATGTACGAGCAAATTCAGTTACGAGCTAGGTCACGGAACGGATTAAACTCGTAAGTCGAGGTTCCACTGTGTATAATATACTGGGTGTATATAGGTACACTTGTATTGAGTAATAACATTTTGGGAACTCTTTGTTTGTGTAGCATTGAAGACAAAAATAAACATTTACCTTGTATCATCTGAGTTAAAAAATGAGGGAAAATTATATAATAATGATACTGTATTGTTTCATTTTTTATTAAGTCACAATGTATCATTTCAAGTCATAACATGCAGCCATAACCATTCTTTAAGGATACTAATACAGTGGTACCTCTACTTATGAGCAGCTCCCAACTCGAACAGTTATGTAAGTGTATTTTTTAGGTGCTTTTGTAAGTGTATTTTTGCGGGTCTGAAATGGATTAACCTAATTTTCATTATTTCTTATGGGAAAAAATTCCTTCGGTATCAGCACTTAAATAGCCGACTGGAACGAATTTTGCTCATAAGTAGAGGTACCACTGTATTTAGGAGTGTACTAAAATATTAATGTCTGTATAATTGGGTTTCAGCTAATTTTGATATCACTACTGGTATCGACCTGAAATTGAGTAATGGTGCGTATTGGCTAATTTTTATAGTACAGTACAGTGGCCCCCCGGCTAACGAACAAAATTCATTCCAGAAGCCTGCTCAAGTGCCATTACCGAACGAATTTACTTCCTTAAGAAATAATGTCACGTAGGTTATTCTATTTCAGACCCCCAAAAATACACTTCCACAAGCACTTACAATATTATACTTACATAATTGTACGATTTCCGGGGTGTTCATTAGCCGGGGGTCCACTGTATTGGCATTGGTGGGTATTGGCTAATTGTGGTGATATCAGTATCGACGTCATCCTAAAACTGAGTATTTTGTGTCATCCCATCACTATTTTTAGTACAGTAGTTATAGAGTGGGATTTTTATGACCATTGTTGATTCTTGAAAAGCATAATAACTCAAGAGCAGACAGGGTTCAAACATATGGCAGCCAATCTTGAAACTAGTAGGAAAGTGCTCTAACCATAGATTGTGAAGGCTTAATAAAATTCATCCAACAAGGCACATGTCTGGAGGAGTTAACATGGGACCCACTGCAACCACAGATTACACTGTGTATGGACAAACATCACTAATAGCATACTGAAGCAGACTTTTACAAAAAAAAAAAAAAGTGAATGAAAGAAATGTATGATGTATTTTTTGTTTCATGTTTTTGGGGACTATTGCAGTTTTCTAGGCATGGCTTTTGAGTCTTAATTAAAATTTCTCTTTTTGTCTTATAGAAGTGATCACAAGACTGTGAAAACAAAGACTTATTCATTTGGTAGTTATAAGAAGTAGTTAAAAGTGATAGTTATAGTTATGATTACTAATTTTTTGCTGTTTATTATTATTTTCTCGTGCCTCAGTTGGCAGCACACTAATCTCATATCAACTGACCGTAGTTCGACACCCGGCACGGGTGGAAATGTTTGGTATGTTTACACCTGTCAGTGTTCACCCAGCAGAAAGTAGGTACCTGGGTGTTAGTCTACTATTACAGGTCGCATCCTTGGTTGTGATAGTATACCTTAGTTAGGGCTGGGCTTTGAAATGAGTTAAAGTAGCACAACAGCTCTTATCCTGTAAAATTGATTTATGTAAAAAAAAAAAAAAAAAAATCTATAATTGTATAATCACTATTTTTATAGGTGGTGAATTATACCCTCAAATGGTATCTGTTGGTGGTTGGGGTCAAGGTTATATGGGGGACTTTGTACCCCCCCAGCCCATGCCTGGTCCACCTCACCACAATTTCCCACCACTCCTGCGTGAACCTGGCCCACTACCATATCCCCCTCTACCTTATGTAAGTAAAAATTTTGAAAAGTCAGGCAGTGATGGAAATAAAAAAAAAATCTTTACAGTTATCACTGTTAGTAATGAGCAAGATGTCTTTACTGTGTTAGAATTTAGTCCTTACTGTGTTATCCTTGGTAAACAATAATTTTATGTTTAATTTTCTTTCCTTTTTCAACATTTTTTAGTTTCCCTGCTGGGAATGTATATTAAAAGTTTTATTTAGGACTGGTGAAATGGTTGATCTAAAAAAAAAAAAAAGATTAGTGTACATTTACTGCCAAATCCATTCAAACATCTAAACATTTAGGAGTGCATCAAAGCCCTCATATTGTACTTTCTGGAGTGTAGAAATGACAAGTATATAATTAAACTATAAATATAATAAAAATTGCATTAACAAGAATGGTATAAACTATAAAAAATTTTTTTTTTAGCTCACCAGCCATCTCCCTCTTATAATATATTTACAGATGGGACTGTTAAAAAGTGACTGCTAGAGTGTTTGGGGTATGGGCTTCAATGTGAAGTGGGAGGTGTCACAGTTGCTCTTTGCTAATAACACAGTGCTTGCTGGAGATTCCCTAGAAAAGTTACAAAGGTTCGAGTAGGTGTTTGGAAAGGTGTGCAAAAAAAGGGAAGCTGAAAGTGAACATAAGTGATGAGAGTAAGAAAAACTAGGCAACAAGAGGGTGGACATCAGATTAGGAGGGAGCATGGAGGAAATTAATGTATGTACTGTATTTACGTAAATGTGAGTGGATATGTTGGCAAATGAATGTATGAAAGATGAGGGGTAGATAAAAGGCACTGCAGTTGAAGTGTTGTGATGTCTGTCGAAAATTTTTATCATTGGAGGAAAAATGGGAAACTTATATACGTATGATTAGCAGTACCAACACTTTTATATGGGTATGAGCCTTGGTCTTTGAATGTTGTAGCAAGGTGAGAGAGACGGTAATGCACATGTCATGTTTGAGACTGTTTTTGTGAACGTTATACTGAGAATAAGAAACATAAAATTAGAATACAATGTAATGATATAAAAGGTATACTGTACTACTCTACAGTGTCATAGACACTATTTTTTCACCAAAATTAGTCTCGAAAATTTACCCATCATCTTGGAGGTCGAAGGTTATATTTCTCATACGCCTCAGCCTATGCCTAGAGAAGTGTTTCAATACTAGACAGTAATCTAAGTTCCTGTATATGACCAAATAATGAATCGTGTAACTTGTTTTGTATAAAATAATGAATAAATAACAAAAATAATCATAAATAATCGTAAAAATTCGTTAGACGCTTAGCACCAGTAAGCTAAGGTAAACCAGGCAATGGAGTCTGATAGTCTGTGGGTAGTATCAGTAGGCTTATTCGCCTGTTTACTATCAAACCCCTTGTTAAAAATATTTTTACTCACCTCAAACAATCCTAATATTAATCCTTTCGAGTTCCATGCCATAGTACTATGGCTTTTAACTCGGTCTGTGCCGTACTACTACGTGAGGAGCTCACCTCACTCAGATAAGCTGTGAGTAGTAAATTATGGCCTACATTTGAGAGAATGGGTCTGTGTGGTGAGTGCACCATATCAAAAAAATCCTTCCCTTCACAGTGTGTGATAGAAAAAACTGATCGTGTGAATGGTTTAAAATAGCAGTCTTGCGGTGTATTTTTGGATGGTTTTTATGGTTTTATTTTCATTATCTTGGTATCATTTGATAGAATGGAAGATATATTACAGTAATAGAGAAGAGTTTGATTAGTTTAAGGGCTGGAAGTAGCTTAAAATTGAGCTCAAAGTAGCAGAAATACTTGATTTTTGTCAGTATTCCAGAGGACACTGATCAACTGGCTGGTCTAATACGTGTTCACTACTGTGCTAACATTATTTATACAATTACTATTACAGTAATGCAGTTGCCTGCATAACAGTAAATCTAATACTTATTAAAAAGTAAAATCAATAAATTTAAAAACATTAACATGAAAAACCATCACAAATCAATATGCTGTTCTAACTGTAGACACATCCACTTGCATGCATTGAGACAGTGAATAGAAAGAGAGAGAACAGTCAATCACAACAGGAAACAGCTACACACACTAAGGAAGAGATGGTTGATTGCAATTTAGCAGATCTAGAATAATCACCTGTGTACTGGAGAGTGAGAGCAATGCATAATGTGTTATTTTTGTAACTAATAGTACTAATGCATTTTTTAGTTATGTTTAATGTAAATTTAATGCATTTTAGTGATCTCATAAAAATTTAGCATGTCTTTATCTCTTTTTCACATAAAATTAGCACGTTTTAGCTCATTTTAGGCAAGTTTTTTTTTTTTAATTTAGCCGGTCAAAATTGGGGGGGGGGGCGTCCTTGCCACCAGAGTGTCTTGTTAGTCATAAAATACGGGAATTCAGAGCATGGAGGAGCGGTTGTTGGAATAGTTTAGTTATTTAGAAAGACAAGCGGAATAGGTTGAGTAAGAAGGTGTATAAATCGGGTGGACAGAATGTGGGGTATAGAATGTCCTGGGTTGAGGAAGGGATTAAAGATCTAGCAGGCATGTGAGAGAACATATATCAGATTGGAGATAAGTGTTTTGAGAAATTTGATGTGTTGTTGGAGTGTGAGCAAGATAGCATTTATGAAGTTATTTAGGGAAACCGATTAACTGGACCAGAGTCCTATAGGTGTAAGCACAGTGGCTGCACTCTAAAGGATGGGTGGAGCTGTTACTATTCAAAGGGTTATTTGAATTGTGATATCTGTGCACTTCTGGTAAGACAGCTATTGAATGAATCATGATAAATGTATTTCCTTCTTTAGGTCACCACACCTAGGTGAGAAGTGGCCAGTGTGGTAAAAAAAAAAAATTACTATCTTTATAAAATACATTACATTTAGTATGAATTTTAGAGAAAATATAGTTGAATTAGGATATTTTATACAGTGGTACCCCGGTTTACGATATTTTTTCGTTCCAGAATGCTGTTCAAGTGCCATTACCAAACAAATTTATCCCCATAAGGAATAATGTAAAATAGACTAGTCCTTTTAGACCCCCAAAAATACACTTAAAAAAGCATTTAAAAAAATAAACTTAGATAAAAGGGCAAGTTTGGAGACCATCGTAAACCGGGGTACCACTGTATACAGTGGACCCTCGCTATTCAAACACTCCAAAACTCGCCCTTTTATGTAAGTTTATTATTGTAAGTGCTTTTATAAGTGTATTTTTGGGGGTCTGAAATGGACTAATCTAATTTACATCATTCCTTATGGGAATAAATTCGTTTGGTAACTGCACTAGAACAGCATTCTGGAATGAGGGTGAGTTTTGGAGTGTTCGAATAGCAAGGGTCCACTGTACTAAGCATTTCTGCCAGAACTAAGGTAATAATGAAGTTGGCTTTATGTGGTTTGAAATAGAATAGAAGAGTAAAGTACTATAATGCAAACAGCAAACATACAACTAGTGTGTAAGAGTGAAGTTGGAAATGTTCTAGAAATGTTCTTTTCATGAACCACTAAAAAACCACCTGCCAATTTTTTCTTATAAATATACTAGTTAGAATCTTCCCTGTTTAATTTTAATCACTTGGCCTTATTTCATCCCCATTTTCTCTTTTGGGGCCCATTTTCTTTTATATCTTAAACAGCAGAGACCCAGTACCCTAACATAATGGCACTTGAACAACCCTATTGAAGACAGCTTTAGCCCATCCTCTTAAACTGTTAGTATTTCACCTGTGGCTGTGTGATGTTTACTTTGGATATGTGATGTTGAGAAAATAACTAAAATTTGCTCATGTGACGATGTAGGGTATTGTACAGTCCGCTCAGTGGGTCTCTGTTTTCAGTTTGCTCTTGTATGTATGAAAGTATAATGGTACCAACACTCTTATATGGGTGTGAAGCTTGGGTTGTAAATGCTGCGGCGAGGAGGTGGCTGAAGGCAGTGGAGATGTCCTGTCTAAGGGCAATGTGTGGTGTAAATTTTATGCAGAGAGTGGAAATTAGGAGGAGGTGTGGAGTTACTAAAAGTATTAGTCAGAGGGCTGAAGAGGGGTTGTTGAGGTGGTTTGGTCATTTAGAGAGAATGGATCAGAGTAAAATGACTTGGAGAGCGTATAAATCTGTAGGGAAAGGAAGGAGGGGTAGGGGTCATCCTCGAAAAGGTTGGAGGGAGGGGGTAAAGGAGGTTTTGTGGGCGAGGGGCTTGGACTTACAGCAAGCGTGTGTGAGCGTGTTAGATAGGAGTGAATGGAGACGAATGGTTTTTGGGACCTGACGAGCTGTTGGAGTGTGAGCAGGGTAATATTTAGTGAAGGGATTCAGGGAAACCGGTTATTATAGATTTAGCCGGACTTGAGTCCTGGAAATGGAAAGTACAATGCCTGCACCACTTTAAAGGAGGGGTCTGGGATAGTGACAGTTTGAAGGGACTATTCTAAACTGTCGTATCTGAGCGCCTCTGCAAAGACAGTGATTATGTATGAGTGAGGTGAAAGTGTTGAATGATGATGAAAGTATTTTCTTTTTGGGTCACCCTGCCTCGGTGGGAGACGGCCAACTTGTTGAAAAAAAAATGTATTATTAGCATTGTGGTATTATTTCATTGATTAATTTTTGCTAAGGCTGTAGACTACAATCTAACTTAACTTACCCAAATAACATATAGTATGTCAATAAGCTTGCTTAAAACCACATGTAAGAAATCAAAGTTGGCCAGCTATGCTTTAGGATGGGTTGACGGCTGACTAGAAAATCGGCAGTCTTCGTATTTCATTAAACAGTACTCAAAAAACATCTCATTCTTCAAAATGCACTGTATTCTGTTTAAAGTATTAATTGGAAGTTTGAAAATTTGAAGTTCAGTACTCCTGGTACTGAAACAGGAAGTACAATACGGTATATGTATGACTGGGTACTTTTACAATGTACAGTGGTCCCTCGGTTTTCGTGCATCTCCAAACTCGAATATTTATGTAAGTGTATTTTCGTAAGTGCTGTTGCAAGTGTATTTTTGGGGGTCTGAAATAGACTAACCTACGTGACATTATTTTTTAAGGAAGTAAATTCGTTCGGTAATGGCACTTGAACAGCATTCTGGAACAAATTTTCAGCGAAAACCGAGGGACCACTGAATTTGAAATTGAATGAACAAGATGTGAATGCAGAGGCTCTTCTAATGTAGGCATCTTAATGTAGCTATCTGTATTTAGGGATTCACTTATTGTGCACATCTCTGCTAGACAGAAATCCCTGACATACCCAAATATCCTAACTCCATACAGTGGACCCTCGCTATTCGAACACTCCAAAACTCACCCTCATTCCAGAATGCTGTTCAAGTGCTGTTACCAAATGAATTTATTCCTATAAGGAATGATGTAAATTTAATGAGTCCATTTCAGACCCCCAAAAATACACTTATAAAAGCACTTAAAATAATAAACTTACATAAAAGGGTGAGTTTTGGAGTGTTCGAATAGCGAGGGTCCACTGTATTTAACATCACACTTATTCTTGCTGAACTTATCCTTGCGACATTGATTTTGTTCATCTATCAAGCAGTGCTTTATTTTGTTGAAAGAAAGGCTGCTTCTTCCAGCTGGTACTTGGTTACCTGAGGAGCTTCTTATTAGGCCTCAGGTTTACTGAATGAATATCTTATTCCAAACTTCTCAGTTGAATTTCAATATTATTAGGAATATCCTTGGGTGACCACCAAGGATTATCATACCTGATGGTATTCCCTTGCACTATGTGAATTCACTTTTATGTTACGCAACTTTTCTACCAGTAATTCCCTATGTGCTATATAAATTCTCCCTATGCATTCAGTGCAAGTCACAAAATGTAATGAAGGCTCCTATAATAAAGACCTAACTGTTAGTGACCTGATTGAGATTACTACAGCTGACATGGGCCTGGAACACATCACATAAATCGAGGAATACCTGATACTCTTCTAAGCTAACATGACAAGATAGCAGTGGTAGGTTATTAATTCACATACCTGATTGTAATATTACTCGTGTAGCAAAGAATTTTTCTTTAACTCAGCATTCACACTGCTAAAGTGTTTCTCCTTGATAAAGCTTATAGCTGTACAAAGAGTATATCCATTTTCTCTAATCTGTATGACATTATGGGCCTAATACAAAACTTAATAAATGGCATGCATTGGAGTACACTTTAAAAAGTCAGCAATTAAATTAATGATGGTAAATTAATTTTCTTCTTTGCATCCTCCTGCCTTGGCGGGAGATGGCCATTGAGGTACAAAAAAATTAAATTGTTTACTATACCATTGTTTACAGCCAAAGAATTTTCCAAAATTAAGAAAATAGAGAGGTATTTTTCTTGACAGACTTGTGACATTGGCATTTGTTGGGCCACCAATAGACATATGTAAAGAGGATAAGTTATGTAATTACAGTAATAGCTTCAGAAATTACCAAATGCAGTTGTTGTTGTTTTTTATAATTCATTTAATTTTATTTGCACTGAGTTTTATATCAGTGACTATCCTATATTGTAATATCCTCTATTTGCTTAGACAAGCACAGTAGTTATCAAACAAGAAAATTTCCTTGAACTCAGTACCTTGAGGTAACTGTCAAAAGTAATTGGTGTCAATAATAAACAGCAGCAGCAACAGCAGCAGGATGGTCGTGATGGCAGCAGAGATGGCTCACCATTCCTGCATCACCACCACCACCACCGTGGACGAGGCAGAGGAGGACCTCACCATTATAACCACCATCCTCGAGGAAATCATCATGGTAGCCATCAATACTCAAATAATTATCAGGGCAACAATTTCCAGGGTGAGAATTATTTCTTTTGTTTGCATAACCTACTACTACAAACAAAATCCACAGTAGATAAGATATGCAACAGTTAGGTATCTTTATTCTGAAATGTTTTGCCTACACAATAGGGTTCTTCAGTCAAATACGGAGTTGACACCAGAACCAGTGGAGATGTAAAGATGATGCAGTCAGTCCTTCACCATCGAAGAAGTATGTTTGGGGTGGTCAGTCCCTCAGCCTGGAGAAGGAGTTTTGCTCCATACCTTGAAACAATGTTCCTGACTGAAGCAGAGCTCTTTGCCAGGCTGAGGGACTAACCATCTCAAAACTACTACTATGAGGGTTATGGACCGATTACATCATCATTACATCACTGCTTCTGCTGCCTCCTCTGCATTCAACTGTGTAGGAAAAAAATTTCAAGAATCAAGATATGTACCTAACTGGAACTTTGGTCCAGTTTTCTCTTAAAGACTTCTATACTTCTTCCAGTAATATTTCTGATATCTTTTGGTTACATGTTGAAGAGTCTTGGTTCAGTGTTGACACTGTTCTCATATTGTGTCTATGTTGCCCTTGCTTTTCACTGGGGGTGTTTTTGCACTTTATCCCATAATTCTCATGCCAGTGAGTTTGTGTGGTAATGTGTAGATTTGGGACTAAGCCATCTGATATTGTCTATGTACAGTATATATTATCCTGGTATCACACTCTTTCTCTCTTTTTACTCTAGACAGTACTATGCATTCCAAGAACAGTTCTTTGAGGCATTACCAGTAGTTTAAATGCTTTATTTGCTCTATTCAGTCAGTAAATGATCTCAGTACTTTTCCCAGCTTTAATATCTCACCTGCCCTGAATAGAGCTTTTAACACTGAATAATAATCTAAAAGAGAGAACACAAGTGACTTTAATAGTGTCACCACTGGTATTATTTCTCTCATTTGGAAAGTTGTCATTATCCACTCTCATTTTCCTGGCCTCCGTTCTGGCTGTTTCATTCTCTGAAATGGTCCTCCTGTGTTCCTGTATTTTGTATGAGAACCATCTCACTTAGTGAAATAAACGTAAAAGACTTGGGTATAATAATGTCAAATGTCTTAACGAGAGCACAATAAGATAAATTATGTCATTTTTCAGTTCATTCCTTTTTTTTTTTTTTAACATTGACCCTCCTCTCCCACTGGTCATGCCCCCCTCCTGAAAAAAGTGGAAACACATTCACCATCATTCACTCACTTGCTGTCTTGCCAGAAGTGTGCTGACATCACAGTTCAGGTGAACCTTAAGCTGAAATGTCAACCCCTTTAGATTGCAGGCACTGTACTTCACACCTCCAGGACTTGAGTCCAGCTAATAAGTTTACCGCTCTTATGTTGAAGTAATGCTTTCTAATATCCCTGTAACTCATTTAGGTGTGTAATACACAACTCTGTTTTTTCAGATCCATTAACAATGGGTCGTGGGGGAGGGGGTCAGCGTTCATTACCTCCAAGGTTCCAACGAGGTGGAGGTACTCCACCAGGCAGAGGAGGGTCAAGACAGTTCCAGAATTGTGGTCCTCCTCATCAATCAAGCAACACACCGCCTCATCTCCACCAGAGAAACCATCAGTATGAAGGACAGCCTCTAATGCACATGGGCTCCAGAAAGTCAAGTACTGATAGTTTAGCTTCCCAGGTATGTCATTATAATAAAACATTTTGACGATGTTTTGTTCCCAGTAACTGAAGTATTTTCATATAATTATTGTTGTTATAATACCATGTTGTAATAATGTGTAAGTATGCCTAACCATTGATGTAATAGAAAAACACACAACTGTAGGTAAATACAATACAAAGCAACAGGATGATCATACATTTCAACTCAAAATATTTGAGACCCATTCCTAGTCAGAGGAGGACTTCAACAAACCTTAAGCTTCTAGGCCTAGCATTGTATGCAGTTTTCATAAACAGCATATCCTCCACATTAACAAATTAGTAATTCATAAAATCTTATTAATCTTGATTTGGTAAAAATGGACCAATCCTACAGCCACAACCTATCGCCTTCTAGTACTGTATTCACCTATATGTACTTGTCTACATGTGGTTGCAAGGGTCAAATCAAAGCTCCTGGCCTTGCCTCTCAACTTGCCTCTTGCCAGATTCACTCTCTTGGCCTTGTGAGCCCTGTCATACCTATTCTTAAAACTATGTATGGACTCTGCCTCCTCCATTTCTTTGCCAAGGTCATGCTGCTTCCTGACCACTGAGAGACTAAAGAAATACTTCCTGATATCCCTGTGATGAGTAGGTAGTAGGCTGGTAGTCAGCAACCACCCAGGGAGGTACTACCGTCCTGCCAAGTGAGTGTAAAACGAAAGCCTGTATCTGTTTTACACGATGGTAGAATTGCTGGAGTCTTTTTTCTGTCTCACAAACATGCAAGATTTCAGGTACGTCTTGCTACTTCTACTTACACTTAGGTCACGCTACACATACATGTACACGTTTATGTATACACACTCATCTGAGTTTTCTTTGATTTTATCTTAATAGTTCTTGTTCTTATTGCTTTTCCTTTCATATCCATGGGGAAGTGGAATAAGAATCTTTCCTCCGTAAGCCATGCGTGTTGTAAAAGTCAACTAAAATGCCGGGAACAGTGGGCTAGTAACCCCTTTTCCTGTATAGATTTACTAAAAAGAAAAAGAAGAAAACCGTCAAAGTGGGATGTTTGAATGTGTGTGGATGTTATGCGAATGATAAGAAAGAGATGATTGTAGATGTTATGAATGAAAAGAAGCTGGATGTTCTGGCTTTAAGTGATACAAAGCTGAAGGGGGTAGGAGAGTTTTCAGTGGGGAGAAATAAATGGGATTAGGTCAGGGGTTTCAAATAGAGTTAGAGCTAAAGAAGGAGTGGCAATAATGTTGAATAATCAGTTATGGCAGGTAAAGAGGGAATATAAATATATAAATTCAAGGATTATGTGGAGTAAAATAAAGGCTGGATGTGAAAAGTGGGTTATAGTAAGTGTTTATGCACCTGGAGAAGAGAGAAGTGTAGAGGAGAGAGAGAGATTTTGGGAAATATTGAGTGAGTGTGTGGGGAGTTTTGAACCAAGTGAGAGAGTAATTGTGGTTGGGGATCTTAATGCTAAAGTGGGTAAAAATGTTGTGGAGGGAGTAGAAGATAAATTTGGGGTGCCAGGGGTAAATGTAAATGGGGAACCATTAATTGAGCTATGTGTAGAAAGAGGTTTGGAAATAAGTAATACATATTTTATGAAAAGAAGGATAAATAAATATACAAGGTATGATATAGCACGTAAGGAAAGTAGTTTGTTGGATTATATATTGGTGGATAAAAGGTTAATGGGTAGGCTTCAGGATGTACATGTTTATACAGGGGCAACAGATATATCAGATCATTATTTGGTTGTAGCTACAGTTAGAGTAAAAGGTAGATGGGACAAAAAAAAAAATGGCAACAGCAAGTAAGAGAGAGGTAAAAGTGTATAAACTAAGGGAGGAGGAAGTTAGGGTGAGATATAAGCAACTATTGGCAGAAAGGTGGGATAGTGCAAGTATGAGTAGTGGGGGGGTTGAAGAGAGTTGGGATAGTTTTAAAAATGCAGTATTAGAATGTGGGGCAGAAGTTTGTGGCTATAGGAGGGTGGGTGCAGGAGGAAAGAGGAGTGAGTGGTGGAATGAAGAAGTAAAGGATGTGATAAAAGAGAAAAAGGTAGCTTATGAGAGGTTTTTACAAAACAGAAGTGTTAATAGAAGAGCAGAGTATATGGAGAGTAAAAGAAAGGTGAAGAGAGTGGTGAGAGAGTGCAAAAGAAGAGCGGATGAAAGAATGGGAGAGGCTCTGTCAAGAAATTTTGCTGAAAACAAGAAAAAAATTTGGAGTGAGATAAACAAGGTAAGAAAGCCTAGAAAACAAATGGATTTGTCAGTTAAAAACAGAGTAGTGGAGTTAGTAGATGGGGAGCTGGAGGTATTGGGTAGATGGCGGGAATATTTTGAAGAACTTTTAAATGTCGCTGAAAAAAGGGAGGCGGTAATTTCATGTACTGGCCAGGTAGGTACAACATCGTTTAGGAGTGAAGAAGAGCAGGATGTGAGTGTGGCGGAGGTGCGTGAGGAATTACTTAGAATAAAAGGGCGTAAAGCAGCTGGAACTGACGGGATCATGACAGAAATGTTAAAAGCAGGGGGAGATATAGTGCTGGAGTGGTTGGTATTTTTGTTTAATAAATGTATCAAAGAGGGGAAGGTACCTAGGGATTGGCAGAGAGCATGTATAGTTCCTTTATATAAAGGGAAGGGGGATAAAAGAGAGTGTAAAAATTATAGGGGAATAAGTTTACTGAGTATACCAGGTAAAGTGTATGGCAGGGTTATTATTGAAAGAATTAGAGGTAAGACAGAGAGTAGGATTGCAGATGAGCAAGGAGGCTTTAGAGTGGGTAGGGGATGTGTAGATCAAGTGTTTACAGTGAAGCATATATGTGAACAGTATTTAGATAAAGGTAGAGAAGGTTTTATTGCATTTATGGATTTAGAAAAGGCATATGATAGAGTGGATAGGGGAGCAATGTGGCAAATGTTGCAAGTGTATGGAATAGGTAGTAAGTTACTGAAGGCTGTAGAGTTTTTATGAGGATAGTGAGGCTCAGGTTAGGGTGTGTAGGAGAGAGGGAGATTACTTCCGGGTAAAAGTAAGTCTTAGACAGGGATGTGTAATGTCACCATGGTTGTTTAATATATTTATAGATGGGGTTGTAAAAAAAGTAAATGCTAGGGTGTTGGGGAGAGGGGTGGGATTAAATTATGGAGAATTAATTGCAAAATGGGAGTTGACACAGCTGCTTTTTGCTGATGATACTGTGCTTATGGGAGATTCTAAAGAAAAGTTGCAAAGGTTAGTGGACGAGTTTGGGAGGGTGTGTAAAGGTAGAAAGTTGAAAGTGAACATAGATAAGAGTAAGGTGATGAGGGTATCAAACGATTTAAATAAAGAAAAATTGGATATCACATTGTAGAGAGGGATTATGGAAGATGTAAATGTTTTCAGATATTTGGGAGTTGACACGTCAGCAGATGGGTTTATGAAGGATGAGGTTAACCATAGAATTGATGAAGGAAAAAAGGTGAGTGGTGCGTTGAGGTATCTGTGGAGACAAAAAACGTTATCCATGGAGGCAAAGAAGGGAATGTACGAAAGTATAGTGATACCAACACTCTTATATGGGTGTGAAGCATGGGTTGCAAATGCTGCAGCAAGGAGGAGGCTGGAGGCAGTGGAGATGTCCTGTCTAAGTCAATGTGTGGTGTAAATATTATGCAGAAAATTCGGAATGTGGAAATTAGGAGAAGGTGTGCAGTTACTAAAAGTATTTGTCAGAGGGCTGAAGAGGGGTTGTTGAGGTGGTTTGGTCATTTAGAGAGAATGGATCAAAGTAGAATGACTTGGAGAGCATATAAATCTGTAGGGCAAGGAAGGTGGGGTAGGGGTCATCCTAGAAAAGGTTGGAGGTAGGGGGTAAAGGAGGTTTTGTGGGCGAGGGGCTTGGACTTCCAGCAAGCATGTGTGAGCGTGTTAGATAGGAGTGAATGGAGATGAATGTTTTTTGGGACCTGACGAGCTGTTGGAGTGTGAGCAGGGTAGCATTTTGTGAAGGGATTCAGGGAAAGCAGTTAATTGATTTAGTTGGACTTGAGTCCTGGAAATGGGAAGTACAATGCCTGCACTTTAAAGGAGGGGTCTGGGATAGTGACAGATGGGAAGGACTATTCTCAGCTGTCTTATCTGAGCACCTCTGCAAAGACAATGATTATGTATGAGTGTGGTGAAAGTGTTGAATGATGATGAAAGTATTTTCTTTTTGGGGATTGTCTTTCTTTTTGGGTCACCCTGCCTCGGTGGGAGATGGCCGACTTGTTGAAAAAAAAAAAAATCCCTGTGATTTATCTGTGCCTTTAAATTCCACCTGTGCTGACAAGTACCTTTTTGCCGCTTTTCAAACAGCGTGTACCCGTCTGCCCTATTCCTCTGAGCATTTTGTATTTTATCATTCTTCCCTGGTCCTTTTTGTCCTTCAGAGTCATTAGGTTCAGTTCCTTTAGCTTTTCTTCGTAGCACATACCCGTTAGTTCTGGAACTAGTCTTGTTGCATGCCTCTGCACTTTCTTGGTTACTTTCATTACTGCTATAATATATTACGAGAAAATGAGTTTAGCTTTTGTCTTTTGGCAGATCATTTCAGGTGGTAGTGTAGGATCAGGTGGGTTAGCTTCGTCCCCTTTGGTCACTTATTTGGAATTTGACCATCCTCAAGGAGTAATGCCTCTTCCTCCCCAGGACACTTCACCTATGCCTCCACAGGACCATATGCAAATGCCAGCACCTCCAGGATACTTCACTGCTCCTCCAGGTAATTACAATAACTATATAAATGACTATTAAATTATGATACAGAAAGAACTCTCCATATTTGCAAATTTTATTGATAAATCTAATTTTGTTTGTATGTTAAGGCAATTTTAGCATAATTCATGTCATTTTCAGTTTATATATTTACAGTAAAATGAATGGTACTGTTCATCAGTACATGACAGAGATCATTAATATGTTATACAAAGAATTATGTTACATTCTGTCAGTATATGAGTTCCAGTGTAATTGTCTTGAAAACAGTAGTACAAAATCATCAAATTGTCAAACTAAAATACAATACAGTGGACCCTTGGTTTTCGTCAATAATTCTTTCCAGAATGCTGTTTACCTGGAATGAGTTCCAGGGGTCAATGCCTCTGTGACCAGGCCTCATGGTGGATCAGGGCCTGATCAACCAGGCTGTTACTGCTGGCCGCACGCAGTCCAACGTACGAATCACACCTGGCTGGTCAGGGGTATATTGGTAATCCCCCTTATGTAAGCTGGGAGGCAGTTGAACAGTCTTGGGCCCCTGACACTTATTGTGTTGTGTCTCAACGTGCTAGTGGCACCCCTGCTTTTCATTGGGAAATGTTGCATTGTCTGCCGAGTCTTTTGCTTTCGTAGGGAGTGATTTTCGTGTGCAAGTTTGGTACTAATTCCTCTAGGATTTTCCAAGTGTATATAATAAAGTATCTCTCCCGCCTGCATTCTAAGGAGTAGGTTTAGGAATTCAAGCATTCCCAGTAATTGAGGTGGTTTATCGCAGTTATGCGTACCGTGAAGGTTCTCTGCACATTTTCTAGGTCAGCAATTTCACCTGCCTTGAAAGGTGCAGTTAGTATGCAGCAATATTCCAGCCTAGATAGAACAAGCGACCTGAAAAGTGTCATCATGGGCTTGGCATCCCTGGTTTTGAAGGTTCTCATTATCCATCCTGTCATTTTTCTAGCAGATGTGATTGCTACAGTGTTATGGTCCTTGAAGGTGAGATCCTCTGACATGATCACTCCCAGGTCTTTGACATTAGTTTTTCGCTCTATTGTGTGGTTGGAATTTGTTTTATACTCCGACAAAATTTTAATTTACTCACGTTTTCCATATCGGAGTAATTGAAATTTCTCATCATTGAACTTCATATTGTTTTCTGCAGCCCATTTAAAGATTTGGTTGATGTCCACTTGGAGTTTTGCAGTGTCTTCAATGGTGGACACTTGTCATGCAGATTTGGGTGTCATCTGCAAAGGACGACACAGCACTGTGGCTTATATCCCTGTCTATGTCAGATATGAGGATGAGGAACAAGATGGGAGCGAGTACTGTGCCTTGTGGAACAAAACTTTTCACCGTAGCCGCCTCAGACTTTATTCTGTTAACTACTGCTCTTTGTGTTCTATTTGTTAGGAAATTATAGATCCATCTACCCACTTTTCCTGTTATTCCTTTATCACGCATTTTGTGTGCTATTACACCATGGTCACACTTGTCAAAGGCTTTTGCAAAGTCTGTGTATATAACATCTGCATTCTGTTTGTCTTCTAGAGCATCCAGGACCTTGTCATAGTGGTCCAGTAGTTGGGACAAACAGGAGCGATCTGCTCTAAACCCATGCTGCCTGGGTTGTATAATTGATGGGTATCTAGATGAGTGGCGATCTTGCTTCTTAGAACCCTTTCAAAGATTATGATATGGGACGTTAGTGGTGTTGGTCTGTAGTTCTTTGCTATTGCTTTACTGCCCCCTTTGTGGAGTGGGGCTATGTCTGTTGTTTTTAGTAACTGCAGGACGACCCCACTGTCCATGCTCCCTCTCCAAAGGATGTTAAAAGCACATGATAGGAGCTTCTTGCAGTTCTTGATGAACACTGAGTTCCATGAGTCTGGGCCTGGGGCGGAGTGCATGGGCATGTCATTTATCGCCTTTTCAAAGTCATTTGGCGTCAGAATAATGTCAGATAGGTTTGCGACTACCAAGTTCTGTGGCACTCTCATAAAAAAATCATTTAGGTCTCTGACTCTCAGTCTGGTTAGCGGCTCGCTAAAAACTGAGTCATACTGGGACTTTAGTAGCTCACTCATTTCCTTGCTGTCATCGGTGTAGGACCCATCCCGTTTAAGTAGGGGCCCAATACTGGATGTTGTTCTCGACTTTGATTTGGTATAAGAAAATACTTTGGGTTTCTTTCAATTTCATTTATGGCTTTTAGTTCTTCCCGCGTTTCTTGATTCGTGTAAGATTCCTTTAGTTTTAGTTCGATGTTTGCTATTTCTTTGACCAGTGTCTCCCTACGCATTTCAGATATATTGGTCTCCTGTAGCCGCTCTGTTATTCTTTGCCTTCGCCTGTATAGGGAGTGCCTTTCTCTTTCTAGTTTACATCTTCTCCTCCTTTTCCTTAAGGAAATTTGCCTTGAGCAAACCTCAAGTGCCACAGAGTTAATTTGTTCTAGACATAGGTTAAGATCCATGAGTGCCGTTACCGAACAAATTTGTTCCTATAAGGACGAATGTAAATTAGAATAGTCCATTTCAGACCCCCAAAAATACACTTACAAAGGCACTTACAAAAACTTTTTTTTTTTTCAACAAGTCGGCCGTCTCCCACCGAGGCAGGGTGACCCAAAAAGAAAGAAAATTCCCAAAAGGAAAATACTTTCATCATCATTCAACACTTTCACCTCACTCATACGTAATCACTGTCTTTGCAGAGGCGCTCAGTTACGACAGCTGAGAATAAGTGCCTCCCAGCTGTCACTATCCCAGACCCCTCCTTTAAAGTGCAGGCATTGTATACTTATAAAAATACACTTACATAATTGTTCGAGTTGGGAGCTGTACAAAAACCGAGGGTCCACTGTATCTGACCGAATTGTTGGTTAGTTGTAAAAAAAAATACATTTTTTTTTTTTCAACAAGTCGGCCGTCTCCCACCGAGGCAGGGTGACCCAAAAAGAAAGAAAATCCCCAAAAAGAAAATACTTTCATCATCATTCAACACTTTCACCACACTCATACATAATCACTGTCTTTGCAGAGGAGCTCAGATACGACAGCTGAGAATAGTCCCTCCCAGCTGTCACTATCCCAGACCCCTCCTTTAAAGTGCAGGCATTGTACTTCCCATTTCCAGGACTCAAGTCCAACTAAATCAATTAACTGGTTTCCCTGAATCCCTTCACAAAATGTTACCCTGCTAACACTCCAACAGATCGTCATGTCCCAAAAACCATTCGTCTCCATTCACTCCTATCTAACACGCTCACACATGCTTGCTGGAAGTCCAAGCCCCTCGCCCACAAAACCTCCTTTACCCCTTCCCTCCAACCTTTTCTAGGACGACCCCTACCCCGCCTTCCTTCCCCTACAGATTTATACGCTCTCCAAGTCATTCTACTTTGATCCATTCTCTCTAAATGACCAAACCACCTCAACAACCCCTCTTCAGCCCTCTGACAAATACTTTTAGTAACTCCACACCTTCTCCTAATTTCCACATTCCGAATTTTCTGCATAATATTTACACCACACATTGCCCTTAGACAGGACATCTACACTGCCTCCAGCCTCCTCCTCGCTGCAGCATTTGCAACCCATGCTTCACACCCATATAAGAGTGTTGGTACCACTATACTTTCGTACATTCCCTTCTTTGCCTCCATGGATAACGTTTTTGTCTCCACAGATACCTCAATGCACCACTCACCTTTTTCCTTCATCAATTCTATGGTTAACCTCATCCTTCATAAACCCATCTGCTGACACATCAACTCCCAAATATCTGAAAACATTTACTTCTTCCATAATCCCTCTCTCCAATGTGATATCCAATTTTTCTTTATTTAAATTGTTTGATACCCTCATCACCTTACTCTTATCTATGTTCACTTTTAACTTTCTACCTTTACACACTCTCCCAAACTCGTCCACTAACCTTTGCAACTTTTCTTTAGAATCTCCCATAAGCACAGTATCATCAGCAAAAAGTAACTGTGTCAACTCCCATTTTGCATTTAATTCTCCATAATTTAATCCCACCCCTCTCCCCAACACCCTAGCATTTACTTCGTTTACAACCCCATCTATAAATATATTAAACAACCATGGTGACATTACACATCCCTGTCTAAGACCTACTTTTACCGGGAAGTAATCTCCCTCTCTCCTACACACCCTAACCTGAGCCTCACAATCCTCATAAAAACTCTTTACAGCCTTCAGTAACTTACTACCTATTCCGTACACTAAATAAAAAATACATATGTGTAATATATATCTTAATACAGTGGACCCCCGGATTTCGTACAGCTCCAGACTCGAACAATTATGTAAGTATATTTTTGTAAGTGTATTTTTGGGGGTCTGAAACGGACTAATCTAATTTACATTCGTCCTTATGGGAACAAATTCGTTCGGTAACAGCACTGGAACGAATTATTGACGAAATCCGGGGGTCCACTGTATAGTAAACAGTACTTTATGTAAAGTTCAGGCTGTAACATATAATAAAGTTGAATGATCAGGTGGAAAGTGAGGAGATGGCAGTTGAAGTGAGGCTGATTTGTGGAAAAAAGACACTTATGTACAGTTCAGGATATTTATTAGAGGAAACATTTTGCCACGAGTGGCTTCTCAGTCCTTGTTGCGAAATGTTTCCGCTAATAAATGTCCTGAACAGTACATAAATCTTTTTTCCACATCTTGTCAGTTTCACCATACCATTTTTCTGAGGCTGATTTGTAGAATGAATGAATTAATGTTTTACAAGTAAAGGTGAATCATGGAATATGACGAAATATTTAGAAATACAGCGAACATTCATTATTCGCATGGGTTACATTCCCGAAAACTGCATGTCAATTACAGTGGTACCCCGACTTACGATGGTCCCCAAACACACCCTTTTATGTAAGTTTATTTTTTTAAATGCTTTTGTAAGTGTAATTTTGGGGGTCTAAAAGGACTAGTCTATTTTACATCATTTCTTATGGAGATAAATTCGTTTGGTAATGGCACTTGAACAGCATTCTGGAATGAAAAAATATCGTAAGTCGGGGTACCACTGTATTTCCATGACTTATAGAGTTTGATGCTCTCCATTTCACTACACTGTTTTCTTATTTAATAACTGTATTATCAGTCACTATCCCTGTGCACAACTGCATACCAGACCCATTAACCACCAACACTTGAACAACAATTTTGACCACAATTTTTAGAGTTTCATTTATAATTGTCTTCTTGGCACTTCTAGAATCACTTTTATTTATTTTGATTACCATCATTAATATACAAGAGACAAGATTAGGTGATATGATGCATAATAGACCGACAACCAGAGAGAAACTATCATATGGTATGTGTCCAGACAGATTAGTTAGTTTACATCAAGCAGTAATACAGGTCTGCCCACAAAAATGGTAGTTTCACCCAAGGCCTGTGTGAGGGACACTCCATGACAATAATGGAGGTGTCTGGAAAGTAACCTTATTTCTTTGCTATCTTCTTCACTTCATGTTACTTTTCATAAGGTGCCTGTTTTCAAGAATGTATCACCTGCATTATGAGAGGATTTACTGCATACACAGTAATGTTTAAGTAGCTAGAATACCTCTAAATATCCACTTTGTCTTAATTTTTCTGAATGATGTATTACAACATATACAGTCTTATGGAGAAAGACATTTCCAACTTATTCATTATTTTTGTAATGTAAATTTCACATTTTTAACAGTTTATATTTCGAATAGGTTATGTTGTGAGTGGTCCATGGATGTGGAAGATGTAAGACATACCAAGATGGTCTCAGACATCACAAGATGTCAGTGTCTTCTTACTGATATTCTCCACTTAAACACTATACTGTATCATCCTTTTTGGAATGTGATCTACACAAATTTCATATTCAGCCTTTGTCTGTGTACTTGAGATATATGTAAATTCTGTATTCTACCTTTGCCCCCTTAGCTTCTGAATAATATCAGGTATTTAATAACAATTATATTGTTGGAATAGATTTTGATAATTTCAATCTAGTTTATGAAAAATTATTAAGATTGATAGCTGTTTTGTTATTTTTTAATGCAGCTGTCAATTACTCTTAACAGTTTTGATAACAGGGGAAATAAATGTAAATTTGTAAAGGGTACATAATATGAACAAGTTTTTTATGCTGTTATCAACAATTCAACACTTTGACTTCTGTTGTAAAGTTAATACAGTACACTGTGTTAGTCTTCTATCTTTGAGTCGGCAGTCATTGACTGCTAGTCATTTTTTGATGGTTGTCATTTTGTTTATTGTATATATTTAGGTAAAATTATACTGTACCTAAAATAAAAAAAATAGTTCCTTCATTTCTTGTAAAGCTGTGCTTTATTAATTTTAAAGAATTATTGTTTTTGTTTATTGTATGTTTTATTACTTTTAATATATGTGTATTTGGTTACCATTAGTACCTGTTCAATTTAATTATACCATAACTTACATGGTATGTTTCAAGAATTATAAAAGTGCCTTAATGGTACCCGTCCTACAAGTTTTCATTCCACTAATGTTGTTTAGTGTTAAAATCTAGATTCCTCATCCTAGAGCATGAGACTTTGTTCAGTTGTCTAGTCGCATAACACAAGAAAGCTCTTTGATTTATTTTTGTAAAGATTTTGTAATTATTGTCATGTTCCATAAAGAATATGAATGTCTTTAAAAGACTTGTTGTAGTTTTTAACCATCTATATCTATCAGTAATAACTTACAAAACAGGCATTTGAGGTGGAACAGGACCAGCCAGTATGAAAATAAATAGTGTAATTTAGTAATGATTTCATAAATATTTTTACATACATAATTTTTTAAATTTATATAAATAGTCATTAGGTTAGTTTAAAAATTACATGTACCCAATACATGAAAGCTTACATATTAGCAGAAAGTCATGGTGTATAACAGCTGTATGGTAGAGCCCTGACTTGTCAGGTTTTGAGTTATGAGGTTTCGAACTTATATTTGCAAATAATTGGGCCATTTTAAAAATACAAGTGACTTGTGCTTCTGATGGTGGGAACTACTTACTCTGGCAGAAGAGAGCTCACAGAAAGCAGTGTTTTGGAAGTATTTTATTTACTCTTGGCTCAGTGTTTGCTTTATTTTTTTTAGAATTTACCTTTAAAAACAGTCAGGTAGCTTTCCAGTCAAGCTGCCTGACTGTAGTGGTAGTGATACCCAGTTGCCATGGAAAAGAAATCTATGACCCTTGAAATTATGTAAATGCAATTAAAAAAGCATGTTAAAGGTAAATGATTGGGGGGGAAAAAAAAAAAGTCTTGGGAAAAAATTAGTTGAAATTAGGTACAGAAATTTATGACTTTTTACATCCATTTTACATTATTTTTTAATTAAGGGAAAATAGGTTCGACTTCTGATGAATTTTAGGGAATGCACTGACTGTAATCATAATACAGTCAGGTATTTGGGTGGACTAACTCAACCAAGTTCATTATAAATATATTGCAAGAATTACTGTATATACAGTAGTCCCCCGTATCCGCGGGGGATACGTTCCAAGCCCTACCGTGAATAGTAGCAAACCCTATACAGTGGACCCTCGAGTTTCATGATTAATTTGTTCAAGAGAGTCTGCCGAAGGGCAAAATTCACGAATGGCGAAACCATTTTCCCCATAAGAAATATGTAAATCCAATTAATACGTTTCAGACACCCAAAAGTATTAACAAAAAACTACATTTTTTAGAGATTAAATATAGATTTACATACAGAAAACAATGAGAAATAAATATAAAGCACCAATGAAATGGATAAATGAACATTTAAATCACTATTACATACCTTTATTGAAGACTTGTTGGAAGAGGGAGAGTGTTTGGAGACAGGACAAAATACAGTGGACCCCCGGATTTTGTCAATAATTCTTTCCAGAAGGCTGTTCGATTGCCATTACTGAACGAATTTGTTCAAGTTGGGAGAAGTACGAAATCCGGGGTCCACTGTATGTACTTAAATATGACGAGCTAATATCAACTCTATGGCTTATTTATCTATCACAATTCATCTTCTTTCAACAAATCAGCTGCTTCCCACCAAGGCGGGGTGGCCCAAAAAGAAAAACAAAAGTTTCTCTTTTTAACTTTAGTAATGTATACAAGAGAAGGGGTTACTAGCCCCTTGCTCCCGGCATTTTAGTTGACTCTTAAGACACGCATGGCTTACGGAGGAAGAATTCTGTTCCACTTCCCCATGGAGAACAATTCATCTAATATGACATAAACAATATTAATAACACAGAAACATGATATATACTCTAGAATGAATAAAATATGTTATTACGTATGTCACAAGTGGTGGTGCGTTATTGTTGTTGCGTTTATAAGGGCCACTGACATAAGTGGTGCTAGTCACATTGAATCACCACTATTCACACTGAAACAATGTAGGTAATTTATAAATAAGAAATATTTACACTTTAATTTATAAATAAGAAATATTTACACTTTAATTTATAAATAAGAAATATTTACACTTTAATTTATAAATAAGAAATATTTACACTTTAATTTATAAATAAGAAATATTTACACTTTAATTTATAAATAAGAAATATTTACACTTGGAGCTGGCAGAGGGCAGCGTATGTTGTCAGTGGCCCTATATACCTCCAACAACATTGGAGGAGTTGTTAATGCTACACTTTATTGCTTTAGGACTTTGGTACTTTGCTACGAGTTCTTTCTTGAATTCTATCGTGTTTCTCACCTTTACCAAAGGGCTGGCACTAGAAGCTTTCTTTGGGACCATGGTGGCTTATTTAGTAATTGCAAGCACAAAAAAGAATGGAATATTATGAAATGTATCTTATGAACATGTCAGGTGATGGTCACTCACAAACAATGCCAGACTGCCTCTGAATGGTGTGTGGGGCGCCTTTGTGTGCGTGGACGTTGGAGGCCACTCTCAAGACCCATACCATACCACCAACAAATTGCAAGGCAAATCATGAACTGCGAGGCTATATTTCAACGAAAAAAAATACCAAAAGGCGAAATTCACGAAGCACGAGGCTCACGAAACTCGAGGGTCCACTGTATATGTCATTTTTCGTTTACATACATACCTATGATAAAGTTTAATTGATAAATTTTGCAAAATATCTAGAATTAGCACATTCTCACTGATTGGAAACATTTCACAGCTTCTTTTAGGCTTTGAAGAACTGCCAACATCACTACTTTTGCACTTTGGGGCCATTATTAAGCAAAATTAAGGGTTATTTTTGGACCACAGTAACAGTGGATAACAAACTGCAGATACTGAATCCATGGATACAGGGGGTTCTACTGTACCTGGAGTATACCTGGAGGGGGTTTCAGAGGTCAATGCCACTGTGGCCCAGTCTGTGACCAAGCCTTGATATGCTTGCTTTTTGCTGATGACACTGTGCTTTTGGGAGATTCTGAAGAGAAGCTGCAGAGGTTGGTGGATGAATTTGGTAGGGTGTGTAAAAGAAGAAAATTGAAAGTGAATATAGGAAAGAGTAAGGTGATGAGGATAACAAAAGAATAGGTGACGAAAGTTTGGGATATCAGATTGGAGGGAGAGAGTATGGAGGAGGTGAATGTATTCAGATATTTGGGAGTGGACATGTCGGGGATGGGTCTATGAAGGATGAGGTGAATCATAGAATTGATGAGGGGAAAAGGGTGAGTGGAGCACTTCGAGTCTGTGGAGACAAAGAACCTTGTCCATGGAAGTAAAGAGGGAATGTATGAGAGTATAGTTATACCAACGCTCTTATATGGGTGTGAAGCATGGGTGATGAATGTTGCAACGAGGAGAAGGCTGGAGGCAGTGGAGATGTCATGTCTGAGGTCAATGTGTGGTGTGAATATAATGCAGAGAATTCGGAGTTTGGAAATTAGGAGGAGGTGCGGGATTACCAAAACGATTGTCCAGAGAGCTGAGGAGGGGTTGTTGAGGTGGTTTGGACATGTAGAGAGAATGGAACGAGACAGAGTGACTTCGAGAGTGTATAAATCTGTAGTGGAGGGAAGGCGGGTAGGGGTCGGCCTAGGAAAGGTTGGAGGGAGGGGTAAAGGAAGTTTTGTGTGCGAGGGCTTGGACTTCCAGCAAGCATGTGTGAGCGTATTTGATAGGAGTGAATGGAGGCATATGGTTTTTAATACTTGACGTGCTGTTGGAGTGTGAGCAAAGTAACATTTATGAAGGGATTCAGGGAAACCGGCAGGCCGGACTTGAGTTCTGGAGATGGGAAGTACAGTGCCGGCACTCTGAAGGAGGGGTGTTAATGTTGCAGTTTTATAACTGTAGTGTAAAGCACCCTTCTGGCAAGACAGTGATGGAGTGAATGATGATGAAAGTTTTTCTTTTTCGGGCCACCCTGCCTTGGTGGGAATCGGCCGATGTGTTAATAAAATAAAATAAATTCTTTGAAAAAGTTTAGGTCCTTAACACTTCATAAAATTACAGCATCAGTATATATATTACCAGAGAATGCATGGGAATATTTGGTGGCAACACATTGTAGTACTGTATGGTGGATGCTAGGTTAAGATGAAAGTACTCGTTGCATTTTCTTTCCAACTGTTTTAATAGAGGTGCTTTATGTAATTTAAGCATTATATTGGAGTGAACACTTTTTCGGGAAATTGCAAATACTTTACCATACTAGTATAAAATTGTGCATTAAAGCAAGGATTAATTCCATTTTCAGTAATAATTGAGAAAAAATTCATAATTAATCAGTCTGGTCTTGGACAGGGGTTGTATGAACAGAAAATCCCTTCTACTAGGGGTTCCTAGGCTTTTTTTTGAAGGGGGGGAGAGGGTGTTATTCCAAATTACTTTATGATAATGCTTGTTATACATTATGATAATGTTTGTTAAGCAGAGTTCAACTGCATTATATTGGAATACCATGTAAATATGGAATAATGTATTTACATTTAATTGTTGGCACTTGAAACCTACGAGATAGCTCTGGTACAGTTGACTAGATCAGCGATTACCAGTTTCACCTTCTAGCCTACAAGAGCTTACAAGATATAATTATAGTTTTGCCCTCCAGGCTTGTTTTTAATTTTTTACCAGATTCAGGTTTGTCTATAGAAGAAAATTAACCTATGAGGTTGTCTACCTGAGGAATTTCATCGTTTACTCACTGAGATGATCAGATCACTATACAGTAGAACCCCACTTATACGGCAGGTTAGGTTCCAGGCTATCACCGAAAAGCAGAATGCCATATTTTTCCATTTATAAATACATATAAATGCCAGACAACAAGTTCACACTAACTTATATTAAGTTATTATTATTATTATAATCAAAAGGAGCACTAAACCACAGGGGTTTTATATTAAGTTAGTAATAGAACTAGGCATTAAAAAACAATAAAAAGTAAAATACATACACATTACATTCATTACTTACCTTAAAATATTTGTAGCTTTTATTAATGTAGGGCAAGAGGTGAGTAGTACTTATTTGTAGGAAGTCAGGTGTAGGTAGCTCTGGTCCCCCCCCCCCCCAAAAAAAAAAATCTTAATATACAGTGGAACCTTGGTTTTCGTCTGCCCTGGTTTTCGTCTGCCCTGGTTTTCGTCAAATTTGGTTTTCGACGACTTTTTTTGTCAAAATATTGTCCCAGTTTTTATTTGTCAAATTGGTTTTCATCCGCCGTACCGAACGTGTCTGCCTGCCCGCGTCCACACAAAGCATCTCACACACACATTCTGAGTCAGTCTGGCTTTGTTGGTGGTAGAGGGTGGTAGTGGTTGTGATTGTGGTAAAGGGTGGTAGTGGTTGTGATTGTGGTAAAGGGTGGTAGTGGTTGTGATTGTGGTAGAGGGTAGTAGAGATAACCTCTCCTCCCTCTCCCCTCCATGCCGTCTTCCATATGCCAACAAGTGTCTTCAATAAAGGTAAAACTGATCTAAATGTTCATTTATCTATTAAAATTAGTGCTTTATATTTATTTCTCATTGTTTTCTGTATATAAAACTATAGTTATTCTCTATAAAATGTATTTCTTGTTAATATTTTTGGGTGTCTGGATTTACATTATTTCTTATGGGAAATACAGTGGACCCTCGCTATTCAAACACTCCAAACTCGTCCTTTTATGTAAGTTTATTATTGTAAGTGCTTTTATAAGTGTATTTTTGGGGGTCTGAAACGGACTAATCTAATTTACATCATTCCTTATGGGAATAAATTCGTTTGGTAACAGCACTTGAACAGCATTCTGGAATGAAGGATGTTCGAAAGTCAGGGTCCACTGTATTGCTTTAGTTTTCGTCGAATTTGGTTTTCATCAGACTGGAACGAATTAAAAACGAAAATCGAGGTTCCACTGTATGATATTTAAAACAGCCCAGAGAGATAAAATACACATACAGTACACTCATTATTTACCTTAAAATATGTGTATCTTAATGTTGGATGAGAGGTGAGTATTATTTATTTGTAGGAAGTCAGTGTAGGTAGCTGGTAGGTGTGGCCCGCCTGGGCTACACCTACTGGCTACCTACACTGCGGCCCAGAGCCATATTATTACCATCGACATGCCTTGTTCACTGAATTTAATCATTTCTAACAACTACCTTTTGATGCCATCATAAACGAAGGTAGAAGTAATGAATAATTCATGCCGAGAATTGTAAACAAAAGTGGAGTGACTAGGCCAAACGCAGATTCATACACGTTTTCTTTGGTGCTGAACCAGAGAAAACGTAATGTTTTCCCTCCGCCTGGCATATAAACATAACATGTTTATATGCTATATAATGTGTTTCTTATATAATTTTGAAGAAAATATCATAGATGGATTAATAAAAATGTCTATATTAATGTAAAATAAGACATTTAATGTGCCCAAGAGTGATTATTATTAGTATTACGTAATGTTTTCCCTCTGCCTGGCAACCACACCTCCATAGCATATAAACAGCATTTTTATATGCTATGTAACATGTTTCTTATATAATTTTGAAGAAAATATCATAGATGGATAAATGAAAATGTCTATATTGACATAAAATAGGACATTTAATGTGCCCAAGAGTGATTATTACATAATAGAGATGTGCTCACGGAAAATGTAAACAAACCGGGTGGCGCGTGCCGTATTTGAAAGACCGCTCGCCGTATAGAAAGTTTTGGTCATAATTTGAACTCGCCGTATTAATGGAACGCTGTAAGGCAAAACGCCGAAAAGCGGGGCCCTACTGTAATCATAAAGTTTACATGTTACCCAAGAACTAGACACAGACTATTAACTAGGACTTCTTGTGCAGCTAACTATAAGTACAATGCATATATGATGGTGGTGTAAACAAACCTACTATACTGCCACTCATAAAAGTACATAGTACATACAATTATGTACAGTACATAATACTTGCTCACTCAATATATGATAGTGCAAAGATGTTATTAGGCTTTTATATGCATTTGAAAGTGAAAAAAGGGGGGTGGGGGAGGGGCATATTTCACTTTACAGCAGTAGCCCAAAACCTAACCTGCTATATAAAGTGGGGCCCTCCTGTACACAGTTTGTGGGATTTCACAAACTGTGTACAAGAGTGTAAGCAAGGTACTTCACGTGAAGGGTTTTGAGAAAACAAAATTTATTTTTTTATTTTAATCAGAGAAGTGTAAAACTTATTTTTTTTTTTTTTAACAAGTCGGCTGTTTCCCACCGACGCAGGGTGACCCAAAAGGAAAGAAAAACCCAAAAAGAAAAACACTTTCATCATCATTCAACACTTTCACCATCACTCATACATAATTACTGGAGCAATTAGGTTTATTCAAGGTAGGGAAGGACAGACCCAGTTCTTGGATCAAAAGCCTCTTACCAGCACCAATTTTTTTTTTAACACACCAGCTGTCTCCCATCAAGGCAGGGTGACCCGAAAAAGAAGAAACAAAAGTTTTTCTTCTTTTTACATTTAGTAATTTATACAGAAGGGGTTACTAGTCCCTTGCTCCCAGCATTTTAGTTGCCTCTTATGACATGCACAGCTTACAGAGGAAGGAGTCTTCTCCACTTCCTCATGGGGACTAGCATCAAATATATACAGTAACTGTTCTGAAAGCATGAGGCGAGAGGCAGCAGTTGTGTGCATCACCACCGGAGAGTGAAGTACAATATTATGTGCCTGTCTGGAAAGGAAGCTACAGTTTGAGTGAATGTATTATTTGGGTCACCCAGCCAGATTAGAAATATCAGTGTTAAAAAAGTAAAACAAAATATTTTTGCATTTTTTTTTTATAAATTATGCTGGCATTAACTAAAAATAAAAATTAATGACAGTAACCTATGGTAAAATACTGTTACAGATAAGTTTAAAACATACTGATGCAAATTCAAATATTCCTAATATTATCAGGTAACTAGCATAGACCTTCAGGAGGTTCACATTGAACTCCTAAACAGACGAATCAAGTCATAAAAAACGTACAACTACTTTGCAATTAGTCCTTCTAGTTTTTTTATTTCCTTTCCATAACTTTCAACGCTGGTCCAAGGGGTTTCTAATATTAAAGGAACATCATTAAAATATTCACAATTCATGATGCGCCGAAATCCTTCTATGCCAATAGTACCCTGTCCAATGTTTTCATGTCGGTCTTGATGGTCACCCACCTTACCTATAATGAATGAAATATTAAAAAATAAGTTATATTTCTTAACATATTAAACTAATTTAACAGTATTTCACATTTTATGCAAAAAAGTTGACAATATCAATTATTAAACTTTGTTTAAAAATTACCCACAAAGTACACTGCCCTGCATTATAAATTTTAACGTAAGTCATTTTTTGTTCCACACTACAGTACAGTACCTTTACTAACAATATATACTTTTTATAGTGTACTCAAATTAACACTGTACTTAGGTACACACAATAAAGCACCTTATTGGCTATGCCACAATATAGAAAAATTACTCGACACTAACCTCATCAAAACAAAATAATAGAAAAGGTATAAATAAATTTTCTTAAACCAATTAAAAAGTTTAGCACTTTCCATGAACATAATACTAAAACAATACACTAATGAAGAAGAAGAAGAAGAAGCAGCAGCAGCAGCAGCAGAAGAAGAAGACAGCATGGATTCCGGGAAGGCAAATCCTGTGTAACAAACCTCCTAGAGTTCTATGATAAAGTAACAGAGGTAAGGCAAGAGAGAGAAGGGTGGGTTGATTGCATTTTCCTGGACTGCAGGAAGACCTTCGACACAGTTCCTCACATGAGATTAGTAAAGAAGTTGGAAGAACAAGTATGTATAACAGGAAGGGCACTGGAATGGATCAGGGAATACCTCACAGGGAGGCAACAACGGGTCATGGTGCATGATGAGGTATCACAGTGGGCGCCTGTGACGAGCGGCGTACCGCAGGGGTCAGTCCTAGGACCAGTGTTATTCTTGGTATATGTAAACGACATGACGGATGGGATAGACTCAGAAGTGTCTCTGTTCGCAGATGATGTGAAATTAATGAGGAGAATCACATCGGAAGAGGACCAAGCAGGACTTCAAACAGACCTGGACAAGCTTGACATCTGGTCTAGCAACTGGCTTCTCGAATTCAATCCCACCAAATGCAAAGTCATGAAGATCGGAGAAGGGCAAAGAAGACTGCTGACAGAGTACAGGCTAGGCGGACAAAGGCTACAAACCTCGGCAAAGGAGAAAGACCTTGGGGTGAGTATAACGCCAAGCACGTCTCCGGAGGCACACCAACCAGATAACTGCAGCAGCATATGGGCGACTGGCAAACCTAAGATTAGCGTTCCGTTACCTAAACAAGGAATCGTTCAAGACACTGTACACCGTGTATGTCAGGCCCATACTAGAATATGCAGCACCAATCTGGAACCCACACCTGGTCAAGCACGTAAAGAAACTAGAGAAAGTGCAAAGGTTTGCGACAAGGTTAGTTCCACAACTCATGGGTCTGTCCTATGAAGAAAGGTTGAGGGAAATAGGACTAACAACACTGGAGGAAAGAAGGGTCAGAGGAGACATGATAACGACATACAAAATACTGCGGGGAATCGACAAGGTAGACAGTGACAGGATGTTCCAGAGAGGGAACACAGAAACAAGGGGACACAACTGAAAGCTGAAGACTCAGATGAGTCAAAGGGATGTTAGGAAGCATTTCTTCAGCCACAGAGTAGTCAGGAAGTGGAATAGTCTAGAGAAAGATATAGTGGAGGCAGGAACCATACATAGTTTTAAGACGAGGTATGATAAAGCTCATGGAGCAGGGAGAGCAGAGACCCAGTAGCGGACAGCGAAGAGGCGGGGCCAGGAGCTGAGTCTCAACCCCTGCAACCACAATTAGGTGAGTACACACACACACATAGCTTGGAGCTTTGAAGTGCTAATTGCAGTTGATTGAAAGTGTCCAATCATTATATATGTGTATATATATTATAGAACAATAGTAATAAACAATTTTTTTTATTGTTGGTTGGTGTAAACAAGTTTTGTAAACAATATAATGATACTAATGTTTGTGCAATTATTGTGTTGCATACAACGAGTGTATATATATACATTGCACCTTACTTTGGTCTCACAGGCCACATAAGTTACGTAAAAAAATAAAATAGTGAAAAAAACAAGAAACCTACGAAAGGAAGTAAACCAAAGTTTACCGGGTGAGCGGCATTCGCTGCTGTTGCCATACACAGCTCATTTTTTGCCAACTTTACCGCTCTATATCTCAGTAAGTACTGATCGCAAAAATTTTTTTGGGGATTTAACCCGTAAACGGTCCAAACGTATATTTACGTTTACTACCCCAGTGCCCCGAATATTTTGAAAAAAAAAATTGTTTTTCTTTATATAAATAAAGAGCACATTTTTCTAAGTGTAATAGCATAAAAAAAAAAATTTAGGCTCAGTACTTACCGATATATGAGACCGAGAAGTTGGCACTGAATGCTCACCTTACGGCAACACAGAGTCCTTTCGCTTGCAGAAGTGTTGCCGATATACCTTTTTTTCTCGTTTTTATATTATTTTATGTTCTGATAATTACAATTTATAGTAGTTCTTTGTTCTAAGACTAATATTAGGTACTCAAATTGTACTCAAATTGTCACAAACACACTGACAGGTGGGCATTTACACCTGCTTTGGTCATTTACTAATGTCTAAGAATATATACAAAGTATTTATAGGTTCCAGCAATGTTTTGGATACGTGGGAGCAAATAATAATAATAATAATAATAGGAATAATAATATTTTTTTTTTTTTATTAACACATCGGCCGATACCCACCAAGGCAGGGTGGCCCCCAAAAAGAAAAACTTTCATCATCATTCATTCCATCACTGTCTTGCCAGAGGGGTGCTTTACACTACAGTTATAAAACTGCAACATTAACACCCCTCCTTCGGAGTGCAGACACTGTACTTCCCATCTCCAGGACTCAAGTCCGGCCTGCCGGTTTCCCTGAATCCCTTCATAAATGTTACTTTGCTCACACTCCAACAGCACGTCAAGTATTAAAAACCATTTGTCTCCATTCACTCCTATCAAATACGCACATGCATGCTTGATGGAAATCCAAGCCCTCGCACACAAAACCTCTTTTACCCCTCCCTCCAACCTTTCCTAGGCCGACCCCTACCCCGCCTTCCCTCCACTACAGATTTATACACTCCGAGGTCATTCTGTTTCGTTCCATTCTCTCTACATGTCCAAACCACCTCAACAACCCTCCTCAGCCCTCTGGATAATAGTTTTGGTAATCCCGCACCTCCTCCTAATTTCCAAACTCCGAATTCTCTGCATTATATTCACACCACACATTGACCTCTGACATGACATCTCCACTGCCTCCAGCCTTCTCCTCGTTGCGACATTCATCACCCATGCTTCACACCCATATAAGAGTGTTGGTATAACTATACTCTCATACATTCCCCTCTTAACTTCCATGGTCAAAGTTCTTTGTCTCCATAGACTCCGAAGTGCACCACTCACCCTTTTCCCCTCATCAATTCTATGATTCACCTCATCCTTCATAGACCCATCTACTGACATGTCCACTCCCAAATATCTGAATACATTCACCTCCTCCATACTCTCTCCCTCCAATCTGATATCCAATCTTTCATCACCTAATCTTTTTGTTATCCTCATCACCTTACTCTTTCCTATATTCACTTTCAATTTTCTTCTTTTACATACCTTACCAAATTCATCCACCAACCTCTGCAACTTCTCTTCAAAAAAAAATATTTTCCAAAAATCATATATGGCAAGCCCAATCCAGGTACTGGAAATAAGTCACTTTGACTTTTCCCACAGTGAAGTGTTCTTGGCCCACTACTCTTTCTCACTTACATTAACGACCTACCAAATGCATCTCAACTACTCAAACCCATACTTTTTGCAGATGACACTACATACATTATCTCACACCCAAGCCCAGACATACTAGCCAACACTGCAAATACTGAATTACAGAAAATATCTACCTGGATGATGACCAACAAACTTACTCTCAATATTGATAAAACCTATTTTATCCAGTTTGGGAACAGAGCTACAAACGGACCACTTAACATAATGATAAACGGGTCCCCTATTACAAAACTCACAGAGGGAAAATTCTTGGGAATCCATCTTGACAGTGGCCTCAAATTTCAGACACATATACAACAAATTTCCAAGAAAGTCTCAAAGACCGTGGGAATACTATCCAAGATACGGTACTATGTTCCACAACCAGCTCTCCTTACCCTATATCACTCACTCATTTACCCCTACCTCACCTATGGAATCTGCACATGGGGCTCTACATCAATAACTCATCTCAGACCACTAATAACACAACAAAAAGCAGCAGTTAGAATAATAACACATTCACACTCCAGACAACATACTCCACCAATATTCAAAAACCTAAACTTACTCACCATACAAGACATCCATACTTTTTACTGTGCCTATTACATACATAGAACACTCTATGCAAATATTAACCCACCATTCAAACTTCTCCTTACCAATTTTAACAGGACACAGATCACTCCTCGATGTTCCCCGTGTCCATCTAACACTATGTAAAAACTCAATGCATATAAAAGGCACGAAAATTTGGAATTCATTACCTGTCATAGCCAAAGAAACCCTGCCTTTACCCCAATTGAAAACGATGCTAAAAAAACACCTTCTCACCCAAACCTAAGTGCTCAATATCAAACATTCTCAACAAAGTAGAAAAATCACTTACTGTAAAAACCTGACTAATCACTTAAATGTAAAAACCTGTTATGAATAATACATACTAAGCTATTTCCATAACATTTACATTATAATGACCACGTAAACTGTAACTGCAATGCAATTGTTTTAAATTGTTATCTCACTCAATTAGTTGCATTGCTGCAATTAATTGATATGTTTTAAATTGTTATCTCACTCAATTAGTTGCATTGCTGCAACTAATTGATATGTTCAACTTATGATCAAACTTTATAACTTAGATACGCAATTATACTTATTTTATAAATTATCAACCATAACTTTTTACCATGTAGCCTATAATTAAGTAGTCCTAAGAATGCCCGCAATGCACAGCATATTAGGGGCTTTTGGCATGTACATCTCATCAATAACTATGTATCTTGTCTACCCAACCATGTATCATTGTACCATGTCTCAATAAAGTATTATTATTATTATTATCCCAGGTTCTCTATACAGTGGACCCCCGAGTTTCGTAAACCCCGGAAATCGTACATTTATGTAAGTATAATATTGTAAGTGCTTGTGGAAAAGTATTTTTGGGGGTCTGAAATAGACTAACCTACGTGACATTTTTCCTTAAGGTAGTAAATTCGTTCGGTAATGGCACTTGAGCAGATTTCAGGAGTGAAGTTTTTACGAAACTCGGGGGTCCACTGTACAGTGGACCCCCGGTGTTCGTCCATTTTTTGTAACAGAATGCTGTTCAAGTGCCATTACCAACCGAATTTATTCCCTTAAGAAATAATGTAAAGTAGACTAGTCCTTTTATACCCCCAAAACTACACTTATAAAAGCATTTAAAAAAATACACTTACATAAAAGGGCGTGTTTTGAGCAGGACGAACACCGGGGGTCCACTGTACATAGGCTGCTATGTATGATAATCTATGTAACTGTATTTGTGTATACAGTGGACCCTCGGTTTTCGTGTTTAATCAGTTCCAGAGGGATCGGCTAAAACTGAAATCAGCGAAAACTGAAACCATTTTCCCCATAAGAAATAATGTAAATTCAATTAATTTGTTTCAAGACACTCAGGAGTATTAACAAAAAATATTTTTTTAGATATTAAATATAGATTTACATACAGAAAAGAATGACAAATAAATATAAAGCACTAATAACATGTATAAATGAACATTTAACATCACACTTACCTTTATTGGCGACTCTTGTTGGTGTATGGAAGATGGAGAGGAGGAGAGAGGGAGGCGAGTTTATTGTTTGGAGGCAGAACAAAATACTTCAATTTGACACTAATATCAGCTCTATGGCTTATTTATCTATCACAATTCATCTAATATGACATAATAAACAATATTAATAACATAGAAACATGATATATACTCTAGAATGAATAAAATATGTCATTACGAATGTGAGGACTGGTGATAGTGTTATTGCTGTTGGGTTTATAAGGGCCACTGACCATAAGCCGTACATATAGTGGTGGTGGTGGAGGCAGCAGGCCACCACCACCACTATTCCCACTGAAACATTGTACGTAATTTATTAATAATAAGAAATATTTACACTTTAATTTATAAATAAGAAATATTTACACTTTATAAATAAGAAATATTTACACTTATCTTGGAGGAGATGGTGGCAGAGGATGGCTTTGGTCTCAGTGCCCCTATATGCCTCAAACAACAATGGAGGAGTTAAGTTTCGTGTCGTCATTTTTCTATCGCTTAATCACTTAACTTACTTGCTACACTGTTAGTGCTACACTTTATCGCTGGCTGGCGCTATAGCCTTTATCGACTCCACTTTGATACTTTGCTACGATTTCTTTCTTTAATTCTATGGTGTTCCTCACTTTCTTTACCAAAGGACTGGCACTAGGAGCTTTCTTTGGGCCCATGGTGGCTTATTTAGCAGTCACACACAATAATCTAGGGCCAAAAACAATGGATTGTTAAGAAATTCATGAACTCGCAGGATAATGTTCACTCAACCAGAAACAATGCTACACTGCCTGAGAATGTGTGGGAGGCAGGCTTGCGGGCTTTGTATGCGCACTGGGCACTGGACAGGTTCCGTACCATCGATGAAAATGGAGCCAATATTTCCACAAAAAAAGTGCGCGAAAACTGAAATTGGCAAAAACAGAGATACACAAAAACCGAGGGTCCACTGTACCTGAATAAACTTACTTCTATTCTGTCGACTGAGTACAAGAAACCGACCATTCACCTATTTCAACTACCCAATAAAGTGGTCAGAAATTGACAATTTGGCCAATTTCACACAAATTTCAAGATGCCAATTTCAAAATAGGGTCCAGAATAAACAATGCAGACATTCCTGGCACTAAAATAACATTTTATCTATACATTAGTCACGTCTCCAGGCCCCTCTTATATTACTTTTGCTTACCATTTGGAATTTTTATTAACAAAAAATAGATTTACTGTTATGCAGACTACTGCATTATTGTAATAATTGTATAAATAATGTCAACCCATTTGTGACTGCATATTGGACTGGCCAGTTGGACATGTATTGGATGGTGACATTATTTGTTTACTCTTGAACATCACCAAAGAACCAAACATTTCCACTACTTTGAGCTGAATTTTAGGGTACTTTTTGTCGTGAAACAATCAAAATCATATCTATTTCTGTAATATATCTTCTATTCTATCAAATGAGACAAAAAAAAAAAAGAGAATAAAACCATAAAAAAAAAAAAAATATACCGCTAAGGGGCGACTAATGGCTGAAAATTGAACTCTGTTATTTATTGTCCAATTTCTTTCATTTTTGGTGTACGTTAAGAAGCATCTTTCCATCATACATTGTCCAAGTTTCAGTAAGATAGCCCAAAAAACAACTGAGAAGAAAAAATATTTACCAAAAATCATACGTATATGGCAAGCCCAAGCCAGGTACTGGAAATAAGTCACTTTGTCTGAGTTTTTTGGGTTATCCTAGGTTCTCTACACATATGCTGCTATGTATGTTAATCTATGTAGAGAAAAATAGCATTTTTGTTTCAGTTTTATGGTGCATTATGAGTGTATATCACAGTTAGCCCTGTGCTACACTCCATTTTCTCTAATATAAGCCCCCAAGACAGGGATAGGATTGTACTTGTATCCCATATCCTCTTCATACCTCCGTTGAACCGCTCGGTATAATGCCAAATATTATTCATTCTGGAGTATTTACCATGTTTTTATGTTATTTATATTGTTTATTATGTCATATTAGATCAATTGCGATAGGTAAATAAGCAGTAGTGTTGATATTAGTGTTGACATCACGAGACTCTGGAGCTCATAGCAAATGACAGTGGCTTCAAAGCCACCTTATCTTTTATGGACAATGTACAGTGTAGGTGCTTTACACAACGAGAAGCATTTCTTTTATTCGTTGGAACCATGGCTAGGGCTAAAATTGAGCAGGTTATAACAATATGGAGAAAAACAAATTGAAATGACTTATGCAGCAAGTAGCACCACCAAACAGTAGTGGCAGGTTGGTGTAGTGACCCCGGAAATTTGAAATTATGCTAGCCAAAATTAGTGCCAGATTACTGATGGAACCGGATGACTGATTGCCGGATTAGTGATGGCCGACCTGTAGTAGTGGTATTAGTAGTAGTAGTATTAGTAGTAGTAGTAGTAGTAGTAGTAGTAGTAGTAGTAGTAGTATTAGTAGTATTAGTAGTAGTAGTATTAGTAGTAGTAGTATTAGTAGTAGTATTAGTAGTAGTATTAGTAGTAATAATAATAGTAGTAGTAGTAGTAGTACAGTGGACCCCCGGTGTTCGTCCATTTTTCGTAACAGAATGCTGTTCAAGTGCCATTACCAACCGAATTTATTCCCTTAAGAAATAATGTAAAGTAGACTAGTCCTTTTAGACCCCCCAAAACTACACTTATAGAAGCATTTAAAAAAATACACTTACATAAAAGGGCATGTTTTGAGCAGGACGAACACCGGGGGTCCACTGTATTAGTATTAGTAGTATTAGTAGTAATAATATTAGTAGTAGTATTAGTAGCATTACAGTCATGCACCACGTAACGACATTTCGGTCAATGACAGACCACATATACAACGGTGGTGTAAACAAACCTACTACACTGCCAGTCATATAAAAGTTTATCACATACAATTATGTACAGTACATAATACTTGATAATGATAATAAACAACTATGTTACTGGTTTATGTAATTACTATACTGTACTTTTTATCATTATTCTAGAGTGTAATCTTTCTACTCTATAAAAAGAGTTTACTGTAAAACAGTATGGCATGTTTTGCAAGCAATGGCCTCATACATCTTGTGTTTACCATGTCTCTTGACACCATCATTTTCCCTTGTGCTTAATTTAGAGGAATATTCATGGTGCATTATCTGCTTACAAGCATATCTATGATAATAAAAATAAACAAACCATATATCCTAGGTGTGTAATAGGCTATACCATCTAAGTTTGAGTAAGTACACTCTATGACGTTCGCACAACGACAAAATCTCCTAACAGCGCATTTCTTAGAACGTATCCCTGTCATTAAGCAACACATGACTTCAATAATAGTAGTAGTAGTACGTATTTATTTCTTTGAGTAATTCAAAATATGTAGTTAAATTAATTGGTACAATAGCAGACACAAAAGAAAGTCACTAATTATGCAATGCATTTCGGGTAACTAATCATAAAGCTTACATGTTACTTAAGAACTAGACACAGACTATTAACTAGGACTTCTTGTGCAGCTAACTACAATTACAAGTAGAATAAGAAAGGCAGCTAATGACAAATGTCAATTTCAAAAGACTCTCATATTATTTAAACTAGTTCAATGATCTTCAGTTTTGTGGAGTCATAAAAATATTTTGAAACACAGCTTTAGCTTACAATAATGGTAGAATAAAACAAGTGAAATGAGATACATAATAATCTAAGAAACTGGAGCTACCATCCTTTTTCTTGAATCAAATCTGATTACTTTCCATTCACCCAGCATTTTATTACCCTAATGGGTTTAATGCTTTCCCCAAAATATAATAATGTAATAAATAATGAAAATACAGTAAAAAGCAACTCTACACAGCACTTTACTTACATTTTTGATTGACTATACACTCCTCTACAATGAAAATCCTTTCATCCCCACTGCTCCATTATCATTTTTACTGCTTTGTCTTCCACTCTTCCCTAATAACTCTTTCTTCTTTCAACACGTCGGCCGTTTCCCACCGAAGCGGGGTGGCCCAAAATGAAAAACAAGTTTCCCTTTTTACATTTAGTAATATACAGTGGACCCCCGAGTTTCGTAAAAACTTCACTCCTGAGGTCTGCTCAAGTGCCGTTACCGAACGAATTTACTCCCTTAAGGAAAAATGTCACGTAGGTTAGTCTATTTCAGACCCCCAAAAATACTTTTCCACAAGCACTTAGAATATTATACTTACATAAATGTACGATTTCCGGGGTTTACGAAACTCGGGGGTCCACTGTATACAGGAGAAGGGGTTACTAGCCCCTTGCTCCTGGCATTTTAGTCGCTTCTTACGACACGCATGGCTTACGGAGGAAGAATTCTGTTCCACTTCCCTATGGAGATAAGAGGAAATAAGAACAAGAACTATTAAGAAAATAGAAGAAAACCCAGAGGGGTGTGTATATACAGTGGTACCTCGACTTACGATATTTTTTCATTCCAGAATGCTGTTCAAGTGCCATTACCAAACTAATTTATCTCCTTAAGAAATAATGTAAAATAGACTAGTCTGTTTAGACCCCTAAAAGTACACTTACAAAAGCATTTAAAAAAATAAACTTACATAAAAGGGTGTGTTTGGGGACCATCGTAAGTCGAGGTACCACTGTATATGCTTGTACATGAACGTGCAGTGTGACCTAAGTGTAAGTAGAAGTAGCAAGATGTACCTGAAATCTTGCATGTTTATGAGACAGAAAAAAGACACAAGCAATCCTACCATCATGTAAAACAGTTTCAGGTTTCTGTTTCACAGTCACCCTAATAACTCATGTATATTAAATAAAAAATATAATATGCAGTAACATTACTAAACGACACTGAACTTCAAGCTCTATTAAAAATTTGGGAAAAGCTACCCACAATACATAAAGGTATTTTATAATTCTGAAAAGTTCTCTAAATTCAATACATTAACTAACCTTTAGAATCATTCATGTGTAACCCTCGAAGAAACTGCCATCCTATGATTTTGCCAAAATCATCCAATAACTCCTGGAATCCAGTTTCAGTAGAAAGATCATAACCTGAAATTAAGCAATTACTGGTACAGACACTTAATGAAAACTTGAAAGATTCAAGCACTAATGATTAGTTTCCTAAAATTAAGGGGAACCTTTATGCTTATGAGGGACCCTTCAGCCAAAGAATTACAGTTGCCCTCCCTTTTCGTGGACCAAACCAGTTTGTCCCATTTCCCAGGCACTGTATGACTCACCAAGTAGATAAGCTTTAAACTAAAAAACTAAAATTCATGTACAGGTGACTGTTGGATAAAATAGTAGTTATGTTCTTGAAAATGGCATGTAATCAAAAATGCATGTAAAATGAACTGAAGAACATATAGGAAAAATAGGGTTACATTCATTACACCCCACAAAAAGCCAAGCAAATTTTGTATAGGTCTCAAAATTGTAAAAAAAAAACAATGATAATAATGTAATTGTAGGTTATTGTGGTTATGTGCATTAACCCTTTCACTGTCAGTGCCATAATATTATGGCTTGCAAGCCAATGTTGGTGCCGTAATATTACGCCAAAATTCTAGCAACTTCCAATCTTGCAAAAGAAAGCTGGTAAGCCTACATATGAGAGAATGGGTCTGAGTGGTCAGTGTGCGCAGTATAAAAAAATCCTGCAGCACGCAGTGCATGAGAAAAAAAAATGACCGTGTTTTTGGTTTAAAACGACTTTGCAGTGTATTTTCATATGGTATTTATGGTTGTATTCTCGTTTTCTTGGCCTCATTTGATAGAATGGAAGATATATTACAAAAATAATCATTTTTAATTGTTTACGGACTAAAAGTACCTTGAAACTGAGCTCAAAGTAGCGGAAATGTTCGATTTTTGCTGATGTTCAAGAGTAAACAAATGACGTCATGCATCCAATACACATCAACTGGTGGGTCTAATATGCTTTCACAAATGCGCTGATATTATTTATACCATTTTTACAATAATGCAGTAGTCTGCATAACAGTAAATCTTCTATTTTTTGTGTGAATAAAAATTTCAAAATGGAAAGCAAGCATAATAAGAGGGGCCTGGAGATGTGACTAATGAACAGAGAAAATGTTATTTTAGTGCTAGGAATGTTTGTACAGTCAACCCTCCGTTTTCTTGCATCTCTGTTTTCGTGTTTCAGTTTTCGTGCATTTTTTTCGGGGAAATTTTACCTCTGTTTTCGTGTGATTACCTCCGTTTTCGTGCTTGGTACAGAACCTGTGCCCCGCACATACAAAGGCCGTAGACCGCCACTCACGCACCTCCCACGCACATTGTCATGCAGTGTAGCATTGTTTATGCTTGAGTGAACATCATCCCAGGAGTTCATACAAAACATTTATTAACAATTCATTGTTTTTGGCCCTTGATTATTGTGTGTGACTACTAAATAAGCTATCATGGACCCAAAGAAAGCTCCTAGTGCCAGTTCTTTGGTAAAGAAAGTGAGGAACACCAGAGAACTGAAGAAAGAAATAATATAAAAATATGATAGTGGTGTATGTATTGCCGAGCTCGCCAGGATATACACGAAGGCCCCAACAACCATCGGTTCCATTGTGGCTAAGGGAAAAGAAATCACTGAAGCTAATGTTGCGAAAGGGGTGAATACAATAACGAAACAGAGATCACAAACAATGGAAAATATGGAGAAATTGTTGTTGGTGTGGATAAACGAAAAACTGCTAGTGGATGACAGTGTTGTGCAGTCATTAATTTGTGAAAAAGCAAGGCAGTTGCATACCGATCTTGTCAAGAAAATGCCTGGAACCAGTGATGATGATGAATTTAAGGCCAGCAAAGGCTGGTTCGAAAAATTCAAGAAGCGAAGTAGCATACATAGTGTTGTAAGGCATGGTGAGGCTGCAAGTTCAGATAAACAAGGGGCTGAAAAATTTGTGCGCAAGTTTAAAGAATATGTAGAGGCTGAAAATTTCAAACCCCAACAAGTGTTTAATTGTGACGAAACAGGCCTCTTTTGGAAGAAAATGTCAAGGAGGACCTACATCATGCAGGAGGAAAAGGCAATGCCTATGAAAGACAGGCTAACTGTCATGTTGTGTGGTAATGCTAGTGGGGATTTCAAAGTGAAGCCTTTACTGGTGCATCAATCTGAAACTCCCAGTGTTTTCAAGAAATAGTGTTGACAAGAGTAAATTGTGTGTGATGTGGAAGTCTAACCCTAAGGCATGGGTCACTAGGGAAATTTTCCTGGAATGGTTTAATCAATTATTATTATTATAATCAAAAGAAGCGCTAAACCACAAGGGTTATACAGCATAGTTTAATCAAGTGTTTGGCCCCAGTGTGAAGAAATATCTATTGGACAATAAATTGGGGCTCAAGTACCTCCTGGTAATGGACAATGCTCCTGCTCATCCTCAAGACTTGGAAGACCAAATGTCTAAGGATTTCAAATTTTTAACAGTGAAGTTCTTGCCTCCTAACACCACTCCTCTCACCAGCCCATGGACCAGCAGGTCATTGCAAACTTCAAAAAACTGTACACCAAAGCAATGTTTGAAAGGTGCTTTAATATGACCAATGACTCTGAATTGACCCTAAAAGAGTTCTGGAAGGATCACTTAAATATCTTCCATTGCATAGGCCTTATAGATGAAGCTTGGCAGGGAGTGACTTACAGGACGATGAACTCTGCTTGGAGAAAGTTGTGGCCAGACTGTGTCCCAGAAAGGGATTTTGAAGGGATTGGGGCTGACCCTGAGGAGCCTATGGAAGTTGTGGAAAGTATTGTGGCATTGGGAACTTCCATGGGGTTGGATGTGAGTACCCAGGATGTGGAAGAGTTGGTGGAGGACCACAATGAAGATCTAACCACTGAAGAGCTGCAAGAGCTTGAGCTGCAACACCATCAAAACAGATCTGAGGAAATTGCTTCAATGAAGGAGGAAGAGAGATGTAAGGTGCCTTCTTCAGAGATTAAGGAGATTTGTGCAATGTGGAGTAGGGTGCATTCATTTGTGGAGGAACATCACCCTGACAAAGATGTTGCAATCCATCTCATCAACATGTTCAATGACAATCTCTTTTCCCATTTTAGGGACATTTTAAAGAGACGCCAGACACAGAGCTATCTGGACAGATATTTAGTGCCACAGGTGTGCAGTGACTCTCAAGCTGGTCCTAGTGGGATTAAAAGACAAAGAAGGGAAGTGACCCCAGATGAGGACTTGGTACCTAGAGTCCTTATGGAGGGGGATTCCCCTTCCAAAAAATAGGGTCTCTTCCCTCTCCCCTCCTCCCTCTCTTCCATCCAGCAACATCAGTCTTCAATAAAGGTAAATGCCATATTGAGTTCATTCATTTGTGCATGTAAATCTATCTTTAAGGCCCCCCCCCCAATTTTTTTTTTCCAAACTTCTGGGTTTCTGGAACGGAGAAATTGAATTTCCATTATTTCTTATGGGGAAAATGGTTTCAGTTTTCGCGTGTTTCAGTTTTAGTGCATCCCTCAGGAACGGATTAAGCACGAAAACGGAGGGTTGACTGTATTGTTGATTCTGGACCCCTATTTTGAAATTGGCCTTACTTGAATTGTGTATAAAATTGGCCAAATTACCAATTTCTGATCACTTTATTCGGTAGTTGAAATAGGTAAATGGGTGGTGTCTTGTACTCAATCGCTAGAACAAATGGAGTTCTAGCGAAATAGCTATGAGTTTGGTCGACTGGAATAATAGAATTGGCCTAAAATTGGGCTCAAAGTGGGCAAAATCGCTGATATGTAAATATCGCCGAGACCGCTAACTTCAACACTGAGAGCAAGTTTGTGAGCAGGGGTCTCGACAGTGAAAGGGTTAATCAAAGATCCCACATCCACATCTCTGCTAGCAGACTGAGGTGCCATGTTGTTCAGTTGTCCCACATGTTGCAACCAGTGAGATGAAGCAGCTGACATCACAGCTGAGCATTGCATAACCTACTTCTACTCGTGGGCAACACTCACCTATGTTGTCAACTCCAGCTGCTTCATCTCACTTCTTTTCTAGTACATAAGGTCTGGCCGCATTCCTATGCTTTAGGCTTGAGGAATTGACCATCTCTCAATGAGGGTGACGGATCACGTCAAAATAACTTCTACTGCTTCCATATTTGAATGAAGAAGCCTGTTGTGTAGGCAAAACATTTCAGCAATAAAGATGCCAAAGTGTTGTATATGTCTTATTCACCTCTGCAAGTATACTGTAGTATGCCTAAATAAATTTTCTAGATTTTATCATTCTGAATCACCAAGATTATACTTTATTTGTGTAAACAATTAATGTATGCTCAAAGATATAACAAGATAATACAAACAGTCCCAGGAACAACTGGGAATAGAGACAAGTAGTTTTTAATGGATGTGCTGTTGGAGAGTGAGAAAGGCAACTTTAATGAAGGAATTCAGGAAAACTGGTTAGCTGAACCTTAGTCCCCGAAGGGGTGAAATGTTTTAGTCAAGAGGGTGATCTGAATTGTGATATCACTACACGTCTAGCAAGACAGTCCTAATAGGTTCTGACAAGGTGTCATCATGGATTTTGTGAGAGGGAGCAGAAGCACTGTCCGAACTACTAGCTATGATCTACAAAAAAGTCAATGACCTCAGGAGAGCTGCCCAAGATCTGGAAGACAGCAAACACAGTACCTATATTTAAAAAAAAGACAGTCAGGAGGCATTGAACTAGAGGCCAGTTTCAGTGACATGTATATCATGCAAGGTAATGAAGAAGACAGAGTTATAAAGCACTTGGAGAGCAGTGGTTTCATAAAAAACAACTGGTACGGTTCAGAGATGGCAAATCTCGTCTTATTAACCTTTTGGAATTCTATGACAATGTAACAAAAGTAAGGTAGGTGAGAGAGGGTTGGGTGGATTGCATTTGCTTAGACTACAAGAAGGCATTTGATACTGTACCACACCTGAGACTGGGATAAAAACTTGAGTAGCAGTACCTTAGAAAAGGAAGAACCTTAGGAAAAAGAAACAAAAAGTGATTGTCCAGGAAGAGATGTCAGAATGGGGAAGTAACAAGAGATGTACCACAAGAATTGGTGTCAAGACCAGTATTGTTTCTGGCTTATGTGAACGACACAAGTAAGAAACAAGTCAGATGTAGCTCTATTTGCTCAAGTAAAACTAATGAGGTTAATGCAAACAGATGAGGATAGGGAAAGGCTGAAAAAGGATTTGGACAAACTGTAGAGTTGGTCTATCTAGATAAGTGGCTGCTTGAATTCAACCCTCAACAAATGCAAGGTTATAAAGTTTGGGGAAGGGGGTCATAAGACCACATAGTATATTAGGGAACAGAGGCTGCAGACCTCATTCAAAGAAAATGACCAGTAAGCACAGTGCCTTCCATATTCCCAGAAACCCACATCAACCAAATAACTTCTGCAGGCATGATTGCCTTGTAAATCTGAGAGAGGCCTTCAGGAATCTCAGCAGTTATTCTGGTGCTTTATGCAACATATTTCAGGCCCATCTTGGAGTATGCAGCACCAGTATGAAACCCACACCTGTGGAAGCATGTAAGAAACTGGAAAAAGTGTAGAAGTATACAATGAGACTAGCTCCAGAAGTATGAGCTATGAGGAGAAACTGAAGGAATTGAATCTAATAAACCTGGAGGACAGACAGGCCAGGGTAGACATGATAATAACATACAAAATAATCAGAGGAAACAGGTACTTGGGGGCACAGCTGGAAGCTGACACAGATGAGTCACAGGGATGTCAGTTATTTCTTCAGTTTCAGTGTGGTTGGGAAGTGGAATGATTCTGAAGAAGTGGTGGAAGCAGACTCCATACATAGTTTTAAGAATAGGTACAATAGGGCTGATGAGGCTAGGAGAGAATGAATATGACAAGTGGCAAGTTCAGAGTAAGAGCCAGGAATTAAGACTCAACCCCTGCAACCACATATAGGAGAGTACATAAAGATTAAGATTAAAGATTCTTTATTTCATCATGATACAATGTTTGTATACAGATGGGTGACATTTAGGTGTGCATGCAGAAAGCCCCTTAGTATGCAAAGCATTTGAGGCAAACTCAAGCCTATCTTAAGACTAATAAGGCAATAATTAATTGATTACTTATACATACAGTCTCAAGTGGTCTTAACAATAAACACTTTTATTGAGTTTGTTTTAGGGATTACAGGTAATGTGGCGAGTACAGTAAATGAATAAATGATGGTGAATGAACTTTCTTCTTTAGGTTACCCTCCTTTAGTGGGAGATGACCCCTGACTTATAATAGTAAAAAAAAAGTCAATAAAAGATATTATATACTTATTATATAGGTTTATAGTGCATACAAATACAGTTTTTTATTGGAACCTAACTAATTTTTCCCATAAGTGCTAAAACTATAAGATTTGCTATTTTTTACATATAACATGCAGGACTAACTTCACTATTATATACAGATTTAAAATTTAAAATTCCATAGTCAACAAAAATTACCTGCTGCATGTGCATGGCAAGTATCAATACAAACCCCAATGCGGGATTTGTCTTTTACATGCTCAATGATGAGGCGCAGCTCATGCAAGTCACCACCAATTACAAATCCCTGAAAAACCAAACAGTAATAGATTACTGATGCATGAACAATTACCTTCAGGTAAATAACTAGGGTGCTTCCTTATCAAGCCCAAGTTTCATCCTTAAAATGAAAAACAATAACAATGGTGAACTTCAGGTTACTGTTACTTTATGTTTACTTCCTTTAAAGACATGAATATGAAAATCTAAACTTTTAAAGGTAGTCAAGAATTAGGAATGTAAAATAGATTCACAAGACAATGACAAGGGTCTATTCAAGTACAGAGACAAATAAAGGGAATAAAGATGAAAAGATATACATACAAACAAGTAAAACAAAGTGAAAAAAAAGCTAATGCTAATAGCAGAAAACAATACAGTGGACCCCCGGTTTTCATTATTTTTTTGTTCCAGAATGCTGTTCAAGTGACATTACCAAACGAATTTATTCCCATAAGGAATATTATAAAGTAGACTAGTCCTTTTAGACCCCCCAAAAATACACTTACAAGAGCATTTAAAAAAATACACTTACATAAAAGGGCGAGTTTGAAGCAGGACGAACACCGGGGGTCCACTGTACAGTGGACCCTCGGTTTTCGTTGAAAATTCTTTCCAGAATGCTATTTGAGTGCCATTACCGAATGAATTTGTTCCCATAAGAACAAATGTAAATTAGATTAGTCGTTTCAGACCCCCAAAATTACACTTACAAAAGCACTTACAAAAATACATTTACATAAATGTTCGAGTTTGGAGATGCACGAAAACCAAGGGTCCACTGTATACAGATTATTTGCCAGCAATTCCTCCATGGGGAAGTGAAACAGAATTCTTCCTCCATGAGCCATGTGTGTCATAAGAGGCAACTAAAATGCTGGGAGCAAGGGGTTAGTAACCCCTTCTCCTGTATATATTACTAAATTTAAAAAGAGAAACTTTCGTTTTTTCTTTTGGGCCACCCTGCCTCAGTGGGATATGGCTGGTTTGTTGAAAGATGATGATGTCAGCAATTGTGAGAGTTCTTCTATCTTCTAATCCTGGCTTAAGACCAGGTTTATTTACAATAAAACAGAAATATTCGAGAGATGTTTTGGTCACCAACGCAATCAAGAAAGGTAGCCAATAACCCCTGCCTTCTATCTTGGCTGTTGCTTCAACCAGAGAAATTGTGATAACCCTGAGATATTAGTCAATTAACCCTTTCACTGTCAAGAGCCCTGCTCACGAACTTGCTCTCAGGGTCGAAAAACATTCCAAAAAAAAAATTCTTACCAAAATCTTAAAAATAATTTTCTGAGCGTTATAAAAGAATAAAAAATTTTTACGATCAGTAGTTACAGAGATATAGAGGTGTGAAGTTGACAGAAAGTGAACCAATGACGGCAACATCGGCGACTGCCGCTCACTCGGTAATATTATTTTTACTTTCATTCTATTTTTTCCTTTTCATTTCTTTTCTAATATTTTATTTTTTCAAGTAACTTTTGTGGCCGTGAGACCAATATAATGCATATTGTATATATATCCACATGTTGTATGCCACACAATAACCACACAAATATTATCATTACGTATGTTTACAAAACTTACTTACACAAACCAACAATTAAAAAAAGTTGTTTATTACTATCGTTCTATAATATACGTATATATACACATATAGAGTCACTGGACATGTTCTTAGAACTGCTACAGTTTGTGGAACTCTTTGACACATGGTGTTATGCACAGTACTGGTTTACACTGCTCACATGAGTGTTTCTGCGTTTTTGTGGGCAGGTTGTTGTGGTTGTGCAGGTTTTTGTGGTGTGTGGGTGGTTGAAGGTGGCCTTTGTTGTGGATGTGCTGAGTCAGCGGCATGGCTACCAGCCTGGGGTGCCGCTGATGCCACATGAAGCATTACACCACCACCACCACCACCTGTTGCCACATGTATATATTATCCATTCCAATTGTAACATTACCGATACCGTCTTCCCCACCAACCATTCTGTCTTCCCACCACCCACATCGTCTTCCCCACCACCCATGCTGTCTTCCCCACCACCCATGCTGTCTTCCCCACCACCCACACTGTCTTCCCCACCACCCACGCTGTCTTCCCCACCACCCATGCTGTCTTCTTTTTTTCACTATCTATTCCAGGTGTAGGGTCATGGGGTGTACTCCTAGATGTACTCTTATCCCTTGGAATAGCATATGGCATACTACCAGAATGCATGTAGTCTCGTATAAATTGGCGCTTCACTGGAGAATATTCCTCTTCATTGTCGCTACTGGAATTGTAATCAAGAGCTCGGAAATCACAATCAGTATCACTATCATGACCACTGCTCACATATGAGTCCTGGACATGGGAAAATATGAGTTTCCTCTTTTGCCTGGTACAACTGAACATGAACAAGACAGCTCAGCACCAAAGGTGGAAGGTTGAGGGTTGTCTGGGTTTTCAGCACTATTTCTGGTATCCTGGGCATTGCTTTCGGTCACAAACTCCTCAAAACCATGAAATTCATCTTTACTGACACTTCCATCTGTGTTAGAACTATCACTTAGTGATAGGTATTCCTTACCACTAGGCATGGTGAACAAGGAGTACTGAATTGGCACTCCCACAATGCACTGCGGCCTCCCCAATTTTTTTTATACTGCACACACTGAGCACACAGACCCATTCTCTCACATGTAGGCCTACCAGATTGCAAGCCGTAATATTACGGGACCGACAGTGAAAGGGTTAATAGTGTACATACTGACCCACACTACTAATATGCACAGTTGCTGAAAGTTTAAGGTTAATCTAAAAAGTTAATATAAAGTTAGGCACTTAAACTTCACTAGCATTAGGAAACAATAATGAGAGTGCATGTATCACCTTCCTCGGAATAATAATAATAGTAAAAAAAAAGTAGCAGCAACACATCAGATATAGCCAGTGTTAAAAAAATCCCCAGCAAGCATTACAAGAAAGCTAGTTAGCTATTTATAAAAAGGTCAATGAACTAACAACTTACCTGGCAACTCATATTTTCTAGAACACATATAACTCCCTTGGTCTGCTTATGGGCAAGGTTGATACTCTCAGCAATGATCTTACAGCATTCTTCTCGAGTCATCTTCCCCAATGATGATCCTGTTAGAAAAGTTTGTATCAATGAAAATTTGTTTTATTTACAACAAAATTTTAAGCCGGTGGGAGAATTGGACCTGCTTCGCACGGGCCAGTAGGCCTGCTGCAGTGTTCCTTCTTTCTTATGTTCTTAAATAGTATAAAAATATAAAAGTTCTCAATGAACTAGCAGCAAAATTATTAATCATCATCAAACAGAGAAAATAAATCTAACAAATTATAGGAACATTTTTAAAGCAGTTATTTTGAGGCACTAAAGTAGATTTTCTCAGTCCCCCATAAAAGCACTACCTCCGGGAGATAAAAAAAAATGCACGCTTTCCCTGCAGTGCCACTTATCTGATTCATTTTTTCCACCTCTACATAACTGCAATTTATATTTTAACTTTTACCTTCCTTTCAGCTTTCTATTTCTAGTTACTTTTGTTCTTTGAGGTGCTATCAACAAGTTTCTGGACTCAAAATTTTGAGCACTTTCTTGGTGAAATATGATGGTGGCAAATATCATGGCAAGACCTTCCTTGCAATACAGTACAGTGGACCCCCGAGTAACGAGCACCCCGGAAATCGTACAATTATGTAAGTATAATAGTATTGTAAGTGCTTTTGTAAGTGTATTTTTGGGAGTCTGAAACGGACTAACCTACTTGACATTATTTCTTAAGGGAGTAAATTCGTTCGGTAATGGCACTTGAGCAGGCTTCTGGAATGAATTTTGCTCGTTACTCGGGGGTCCACTGTATATGCCTTGTTGCATAATGCAAATAATTTATCATTTATCCTCTCAATCTCCATCCATGCACTTACTGTATGTTCTACCCTCTTTATTAAACATAAGTCTTTCACAAACCTGGATGAAAGTTGTAATGAGGTATTCCCAACTTTTCACATCGCTGAAGCTCTTCCAGTAGCATATTTCTACTTTTCTCTAAGGTTTCAGGTACTGGACAGCCAAGGTTCATGAGGTACGAGCCATGTGGAAGAATCAAGTGGGATGGAAAATCCTATTTGGATGAGAAAAAGGTAAATACGTTAGAGTAATTACGTTTTTTTTTAACACATCGGCTGTTTCCAAGGCAGGGTGACCCAAAAAGAAAGAAAAACCCAAAAAGAGAAAAAACTTTCACCATCACTCATACATATCACAGTCTTTGCAGAGGCGCCCAGATACGACAGTTTAGATGTCCCTCCAAACTGCCAATATCCCAAACCCCTCCTTTAAAGTGTAGGCATTGTACTTCCCATTTCCAGGACTCAAGTCCAGCTAACTGGTTTCCCTGAAACCCTTCACAAAATATTACCCTGCTCACACTCCAACAGCTCGTCAGGTCCCAAAAACCACTCGTCTCCATTCACTCCTATCTAACATGCTCACGCATGCTTGCTGGAAGTCCAAGCCCCTCGCCCACAAAACCTCCTTTACCCCCTCCCTTCAACCTTTTCGGGGACAACCCCTACACCGCCTTCCTTTCCCTACAGATTTATACACTCTCCAAGTCATTCTACTTTGTTCCATTCTCTCTAAATGACCAAACCACCTCAACAGCCCCTCTTCAGCCTTCTGACTAATACTTTTAGTAACTCCACACCTCCTCCTAATTTCCACACTACGAATTCTCTGCATAATATTTACACCACACAGTGCCCTTAGACAGAACATCTCTACTGTCTCCAGCCACCTCCTCACTGCAGCATTTGCAACCCATGCTTCACACCCATATAAGAGTGTTGGTACCACTTTACTCTTGTACATTCCCTTCTTTGCCTCCATGGATAACGTTATTCCACAGATACCTCAAAGCACCACTCACCTTTTTTTCTTCATCAATTCTATGGTTAACCTCATCCTTCATAAACTCATCCACTGACAAGTCAACTCTCAAATATCTGAAAACATTCACTTCTTGCATACTCTCTCCCTCCAATGTGATACCCAATTTTTATCTAAATTGTTTGATACCCTCATCACCTTACTCTTATCTATGTTCACTCTCAACTTTCTACCTTTACACACCTTCCCAAACTTCTCCACTAATTTTGCAACTTTTCTTTAGAATCCCCCAAAAGCACAGTATCATCAGCAAAAAGTAACTGTGTCAACTCCCATTTTGTATTTGATTCTCCATAATTTAATCCCACCTCTCTCCCCAACACCCTAGCATTTACTTCTTTTACAACCCCAACTATAAATGTTAAACAACCATGGTGACATTACACATCCCTGTCTAAGACCTACTTTTACTGGGAAGTAATCTCCCTCTCTCCTACACACCCTAACCTGAGCCTCCCTTTCCTCATAAAAACTCTTTACAGCATTTAGTAACTTACTACATATTCCATACACTTGTAACATCTGCCATATTGCTCCCCTATCCACTCTATCAAATGTCTTTTCTAAATCCATAAATGCAATGAAAACTTCCCTACCTTTATCTAAATACTGCTTACATATATGCTTCAATGTAAACACTTGATCTACACATCCCCTAGCCATTCTGAAGCCTCCTTGCTCACCTGCAATCCTGCTCTCTGTCTTACCTCTAATTCTTTCAATAATAACCCTACTGTACACTTTATCTGGTATACTCAGTAAACTTATTCCCCTATAATTTTTACAATCTTTTTTGTTCCCCTTCCCTTTATATAAAGGAACTATACACACACTGCCAATCCCGAGGTACCTTCCCCTCTTTCATTTATTAAACAAAAATACCAAACACTCCAACACTATATCCCCCCCCCTGCTTTTAACATTTCACTCATGATCCCATCAGTTCCATTATTATTATAATCAAAAGAAGCGCTAAACCATAGGGGTCACACAGCCATCAGTTCCAGCTGCTTTACCCTTTCAGTCTACGTAATGCCTCATGCACCTCCCCCACACTCACATCTTGCTCTTTTTCACTCCTAATTACATATTGTACATACAAAATTACTAATTTCAAAAACAAATCATATTGTCATTACCAACTGGTAGATACAGGAACAGAGTTCTGCTCCTGGTATCCCATCTTCAGTATTTATCATACATTTTTTCCAGTTTCCAGTGGCTGTAGCCATTACCACCACCTCTATAAATCATTCCATTGTTCTAGCTATGTGTAGAACTTCCTAGTACACCTTCAGTACCTCTACTTTCTTAGTGTATAGCTATAGCCTTGTGTTCTCTGTGGTGATAATACTACAACCAAATCTTCATTGCCAATTCTTTTGTATCCTTTGATAATCTTACATATATGTGGCTGTCATGTTTCCTTTTACCTTCCTATCAGCCATTGAAGACATGTCTACAGACTTCAGCATTTCTTTGCAACTCTCATAATTTAGTTTGGTAACCATTTTGAAGCTCATCTTTGAACCTCCTCTAAAGTGTCCATAAGTTTTTCTTAAATTTAGACACCATTCCAAAGTGGCATACAGTATTCCACTTTTATCAAAAGTACAATGTCAACAATTTTGCACCATTTCCCATTCCATTTATCTAAGCACTATTTTAAGGAGTTTTCCCTATTTTAATTACACTAAACCTTTTCATAATGCAGCACACACATTCCTGAAAATTGACACTTTATGAAAAACAGCTTTATGTAAACTGAAGAACACTTGAGAAAAATAAAGGTTTTGTTCCAAAGACCTCCAAATTTGGCAGAGACAGTGGCGAGATACTGACAGTTGGAAAAAGACACAAATGCAGTGGTGTCCTTTATTTGTACATTTCACCCAATATTGGGTTTCATCAAGTATTCATAGTAATGAGACAATTAACAACCCACTGAGAGTAATGTCACATGCTTTGGTGTCATATGATTAGATGTAAAGCTACTCGAGTGTGGAAAGAACACTGCAGGAAGCCTACTGGCCCATGCCTGGTTTATTACATTTTAAAATGCTTTATGTTATGGGGCAGACGAAATATATATTCCACCATGACATCTAAGCATGGGACATCACTCCCTGTGGACTATATAAGACATTGTCTCTCATATGTGCTACATACAGTGGTACCTCAAGTTACGATGGTCCCCAAAATCGCCCTTTTATGTAAGTTTATTTTTTTAAATGCTTTTGTAAGTATATTTTTGGGGGTGTAAAAGGACTAGTCTATTTTCCATTATTCCTTATGGGGATAAATTCGTTTGGTAATGGCACTTGAACAGCATTCTCGAACGAAAAAATATCGTAACTCGAGGTACCACTGTACTTGATAAAGCCCAATGTCGGGTGAAATGTTTTTTTCTCCTCCAAATTTGCCAAAGATTTTTTATATTCTACTAGGCACAAATTACTAGTCTACCATATTCTTCTATTCTAGTTGTCATTGTTTATTGACATGGAAGTGCATGGAGAGGGTTGACATGGCCCCACTGGGCTTAAGTGGATGGCTATGGCTCTTGTATTGATGTGGATGTAGAGTTAACAGTAACTGATGATTGTACTGGAGTGCTCAAGTATTTTGCAATGCATCTCTGGTCTATTTTACCCTGCAGTATTGACCTCCTTGATAATCTTTTAGCCAGGTCACAATCTGCACTATTCATAGCACAAGTTCTTAGTTTCTTCTCATTGTCTTTGTATGAATGGTAGATTCTCTCAGATCAAAAGTGCAGGTTCTCTGCATCACACATGTATATTTAAAATTAACACTTTCTTCAATACCATCAAAGATTCACGAATATTCTTCTTCTTGGCACATCCATCACCAGTCCACTGAACCCTCTGATTAACAGACTACTATGGGGTGTATGCTATTGCCAATTGTCTGTAGATTCTGAATTATAAAATAACTTTTATCATAACAAACTGACGAAGTTCTAAATCAGCAGATTTGGTCCACTGATTTGGAAGACAACTGGACACTAAGAATACAGGTACTGTAACCTGTAGTATTACAGTACATTACTTTATAGTAATTTCATAGTATGTAATTTGCAGTTATTTTACTAAATTTTTCATGGTGGAGAGATGAGGTGTAAACTGCCATGATCAACAGTGGTGACCCCAAATAACTTTTATTCTGAGTCAGAGGAGATGTAGAACACCTAGTAGTGAAAATGTAGATAGCTGAAAAGAAGTAGATATCACACAATGTTTCTTAACACCATATTCCTCTCGGAACCATGCCATCGAGATGCTAGATTCAACTTTCTTTATTAGTTTAAGTTTCTGCTTAACAATGAGAACTTTTATAAATGTTTCCCTGCTCATACTAAAACACATCAAATCCTTAATAGCAATCATCGTCCTTATCTTTGAATATGGGGTACAGCATTTGTTTCAATGTTACTGATATACATACCTTGCATTCAGCATATACTCTGAATATTGCTCAAGAAAAAACAGGAAAGCCCCAACAAACAAACAAGACATATAAGTTGTATGTATAGAAAACAACAGTCAAAAGGATGGTCATGTTTCAAGCATTCGTATTGCAGTTCAGCTGTTGTAAAATTATCTGGTTAAGATGAATTTGTTCGGATTTTTAACCTGGAGGGTTCTAAGTGTCTAGTTTGCAAATGCAGAAACTTGAGGTGTTTGCAAGTCGGGAAGAACCACCTATACATCTATCATTAACCTAATCTCAACCCAACCTTAACATGATAAATCCTTTAACAGTTCATTTTTTTTTTTTTAACCACATTGGCCATTTCCCACCAAGGTAGGGTGACCTAAAGATAGAAACACATTCACCATCATCCAGTCAGTATCCATCTCACCAAAAATGTACAGGCATCACAGGATTTGTCATTATAGTAGTCAATTATTAAAAGGTACATTGTACAGTACATATACGTTAACTCTGACATCCATATTTCCTTCATTCCCAACTCTCTTTTTAAATTATTAACATTGCAGTCACACTTCAGGTGAACCCTGAGGTATGAGAGCAAGTTTTATCAAGAAGAAAGAGAACTTTTAAGTGCAAATTTGTTGTCTTAATAATATCACAGTAACATGAAAATATATTAAACAAACCACTATTAATTAACGAAGATGAATAACCAGTACGTATACCAAAATATAATTACATTACACAATGATGCTTTCTATTCTTTGTTAACATTGGTTTCCAATAAACAGTTTATAATAGGAGAGAGTGTATGATATAGAGAAATTTGGCTTGCCTGGCTTGCATCACACCATTTCTTGATAGTTCCTTCATCCAGGGGTTTGGCCATCCACTGCCGTTGATTGCGCAGGAAGAGACCAAAAGACTTGGCCTGGCTCTCTCTTGCATTTTCAAAGGCATTCCAAACTCCTCCTGATACAAAAACAAACACAAAATAGGGTCCAACAAGACTTGGTATGCCAGCAATACTGGTGAATTTGAAATCACCTATAGTTCCCACATAAAATTTTTGAGGCAAACTATAGTCAAGCCTATTAAAATCACCACTTGAAATTAATTTTTTTTTTTTTGAGAAACCCTTACTTGTAAAGATCCCTCAAAATAGGACTGTATTCAATTTCTTTCAACATAGAATACAAATCTCAAATTAAAAATCATATATGTAACTTTTTTTAACATATGATCCATCACTTTCCCAGAGCCAATACTCTCTTCCTATCAGCTAATTTTTCTTTATTTTTTTTAATATTAATGGCATTAGTAATATTTATGAAAATATACCCTCTTGAAATTTCAGTTTTTGTATGGTACACATTGCATTTTAAATTAAATGCTGCATTATTATTAGGAAAACCTCCCAGATACTGAAGGAGTACAGATTAGTACAGTTTTATCTTTGAATGTATCAAGCAGAAATTCTACCAAAGTATTTTACAATATAAGCAATAAAATATTTATTATAGAAAAACAATATTTAGCTACTCTTACCAGCACCAGAAACATGGCAGCCTACATATTTCCTTCCTGTTGATGGTATTGGAGATGGACCATTCCCCAAACTTTTGTATTTAACAGGACGTGGAACTGGTACATCCTTTTCCAAACAAACAAAATGTATAGTATTTTGATCTTGCCTGTAAGGTACAATGCTTCTAACCTATTACCTAACTCCATCCATATCAAAATTATTTTGATAGTTAAAATTATTAAGTACAGTAGAGATGTAGTGCTTAAGGGCAATGTCTGGTGTGAATATTATGAAGAAAATCTGGAGTTTAGAGTGTAGGAGGAAGTGTGGGGTTATCAAAGTATTATTCAGAGTGCTGACTAGGGGTTCTTGAGGTGTTTAGACATTTAGAGAGGATGAAGAAGAATAGTATGACTAGAAGGTCATCCTAGGAAAGATTGAAGCTAGGGGGTAAAGAAGGTTTTGAGTGCTAGGGGCTTGGACATCCAACAGGCTTGTGCGAGCATGTTAGACAGGAGTGGAGGCAGGTGGCTTTTATTATTTGAAGTACTGATGAAGTAAAAGCAGGGTAACAGTTACAAAGGAATTCAAGGGAAACTGGTTAGCCAGACTCAAGTCCAGGAGGTGATACAATGCCTGCACTCTGGAGGAGGAGTGGTGATACAGAGGTATGGAGGGACATCTGAACTGTGATATCAGCACACTTCTGGCAAGACAGTGATTGAATGAATGACAGTGAAAGTGTTTTCCTCTTTGTCAAGTGACCCTATCTCAGTGCGAGACAGCTGGTGTGTTAAAAAAAAAGTAATACAATTGAGCCTCATATGCGTGAGTTTCTTACTCCGTAAGATTCAATTATACAATATATTTACTCAAGAGCACCTTTGAAATATCTTTATTACTGAATTTTTTGCAGTTTTTTTTTTACTTTTAACACAATCCCTAAATTGAAAACAAACAATAGATTTTTCCCTATGCACAAATCTCTCTACTTTTTGATCATTCTTTCTTATGAATATCAATATTATCCAGATTAGAGCAATTTTTAAACTTAATGAGTCTAAAATACAAAATGAGACCAAATCTTTAGCAAAAGTTTTATAAGCAAAATTTTCTATTATTCATGAAGAACAGAAAATATAATCATTATGGATTATGAGGTTTAACTCTACAGTCGTCCCTACAAATTCATGAAGGGTTATGTTCCTACAGATCCATGCCAAAATATAAACTCTAAATGCACAGTTATGTTGACAAATTAAATTTTGTTTTAGAGATAATATTTCATAATATTATGCATCAGTCTTCTGATACACTGAGAAAAGTTTGAATGAATTCTTATGTTAACTGCAAATTTAGGGATCATGCACCAAGCCTGAAAAAAATGGGTACAGTAATGCCAGAAAACTGTCAGATAATGAAAACTCTACAATACCATTTTAATATTCAAAGCTCTACAAGTTGCTCATCAGTGAATAGTTGAATAATGAAAGAGCATAAATAAGGAAGTCAGTGAATTTGAAGGGATGGCTCTACTGCACTTTATTAATCCGTATTAAATTTGAAAGTACATACAGTAGGGCCCCACTTATACGGCAGGTTAGGTTCCAGGCTACTGCCAGAAAGCAGACATCGCTGGAAAGCAGAACGGCATTTTTTCCATTTATAAATGCATATAAATGCCAGACAACAAGTTTACACTAACTTTTGTAGTCTTAATGTAGGGTGAGAGAGAAGTGAGTAATACATACTTATTTGTACGAAGTCAGGTGTAGGTAGCTGGTAGATCTAGCTATGTAGTCCGCCTGGCTACACAGCTGCACCTACATAGCTACACAAGATATTTAATGCGGCCCAGAGCCATATTACCATCAACATACCTTGTTCGCTGAGTTTAATCGGTTCTAACAACTACCTTTAGATGCCATCATAAACGAAGGGAGAAGTAATGAATAATTCATGCCGAGAATTGTAAACAAAAGTGGAGTGTTAAGGGGGAGTGACTGGGCCAAACGAAGATTCATACACGTTTTCTCTGATGCTGGATCAGAGAAAACGTAATGTTTTCCCCCCGCCCAGCATATAAACATAGCATGTTTATATGCTATGTAACGTGTTTCTTATATAATTTTGAAGAAAATATCATAGATGGATTATTGAAAATGTCTATATTGACGTAAAATAAGACATTTAATGTGCCCAAGAGTGATTATTATTACGTACTATTATTATTGCTATGGCGTTAAGACTAGAGGGACACAGTGATTTAATGTGTACCTGCATGCCAGCACAGTGTGTAAGTATATTTAGGTACAGGTACTGTACACATAAGTACAGTGAAATCCCAAGTTTCGAACGCCTCGTCAATCGAACGAATCGAGTTTCGAACACTTTTTTCGGACAAATTTTGTCCCGACTATCGAACATGCTTCAGTGATTATTATTGTGTTATTATTATCATTATTAATGTGCCTCAGAGTGATTATAATTGTGTTATTTTTTTTTTTTTTTTTTTCAACAAGTCGGCCGTCTCCCACCGAGGCAGGGTGACCCAAAAAGAAAGAAAATCCCCAAAAAGAAAATACTTTCATCATCATTCAACACTATCACCACACACATACATAATCATTGTCTTTGCAGAGGAGCTCAGATACGACAGCTGAGAATTGTCCCTCCCAGCTGTCACTATCCCAGACCCCTCCTTTAAAGTGCATGCATTGTACTTCCCATTTCCAGGACTCAAGTCCAACTAAATCAATTAACTTGTTTCCCTGAATCCCTTCACACAATGTTACCCTGCTCACACTCCAACAGATCGTCATGTCCCAAAAACCATTCGTCTCCATTCACTCCTATCTAACACGCTCACACATGCTTGCTGGAAGTCCAAACCCCTCGCCCACAATACCTCCTTTACCCCTTCCCTCCAACCTTTTCTAGGACGACCCCTACCCCGCCTTCCTTCCCCTACAGATTTATACGCTCTCCAAGTCATTCTACTTTGATCCATTCTCTCTAAATGACCAAACCACCTCAACAACCCTTCTTCAGCCCTCTGACAAATACTTTTAGTAACTCCACACCTTCTCCTAATTTCCACATTCCGAATTTTCTGCATAATATTTACACCACACATTGCCCTTAGACAGGACATCTCCACTGCCTCCAGCCTCCTCCTCGCTGCAGCATTTGCAACCCATTCTTCACACCCATATAAGAGTGTTGGTACGACTATACTTTCGTACATTCCCTTCTTTGCCCCCATGGATAACGTTTTTTGTCTCCACAGATACCTCAACGCACCACTCACCTTTTTTCCTTCATCAATTCTATGATTAACCTCATCCTTCATAAACCCATCCACTGACACGTCAACTCCCAAATATCTGAAAACATTTACTTCTTCCATAATCCCTCTCTCCAATGTGATATCCAATTTTTCTTTATTTAAATCGTTTGATACCCTCATCACCTTACTCTTATCTATGTTCACTTTTAACTTTCTACCTTTACACACTCTCCCAAACTCGTCCACTAACCTTTGCAACTTTTCTTTAGAATCTCCCATAAGCACAGTATCATCAGCAAAAGTAACTGTGTCAACTCCCATTTTGCATTTAATTCTCCAAAATTTAATCCCACCCCTCTCCCCAACACCCTAGCATTTACTTCTTTTACAACCCCATCTATAAATATATTAAACAACCATGGTGACAATACACATCCCTGTCTAAGACCTACTTTTACCGGGAAGTAATCTCCTTCTCTCCTACACACCCTAACCTGAGCCTCACTATCCTCATAAAAACTCTTTACAGCCTTCAGTAACTTACTACCTATTCCATACACTTGCAACATTTGCCACATTGCTCCCCTATCCACTCTATCATATGCCTTTTCTAAATCCATAAATGCAATAAAAACTTCTCTACCTTTATCTAAATACTGTTCACATATATGCTTCACTGTAAACACTTGATCTACACATCCCCTACCCACTCTAAAGCCTCCTTGCTCATCTGCAATCCTACTCTCTGTCTTACCTCTAATTCTTTCAATAATAACCCTGCCATACACTTTACCTGGTATACTCAGTAAACTTATTCCCCTATAATTTTTACACTCTTTTATCCCCCTTCCTTTTATATAAAGGAACTATACATGCTCTCTGCCAATCCCTAGGTACCTTCCCCTCTTTCATACATTTATTAAAAAAAGTATAGGTAGTAGGTTGGTAGACAGCAACCACCCAGGGAGGTACTACCGTCCTGCCAGGTGACTGTGAAACAGAAACCTGAAACTGTTTTACATGATGGTAGGATTGCTGGTGTCTTTTTTCTGTCTCATAAACACGCTGGATAACAGGTATATCTAGCTACTTCTACTTACACTTTAGGTCACACTACACTGGCATACACATGCATATATATACATACACACATCTAGGTTTTTCTTCTTTTTCTTAATAGCTCTTGTTCTTTTTATTTTCTCTATTGTCCATGGGGAAGTGGAAAGAATCTTTCCTCCGTAAGCCATGCGTGTCGTATGAGGCGACTAAGATGCCGGGAGCAATGGGCTAGTAACCCCTTTCCTGTACAAATCTACTAAAAACGAGAAGAAGAAAAACTTTATAAAATTGGGTTGTCTGAATGTGCGTGGATGTGTGTGGATGATAAGAAAGAGATGATTGCCGATGTTATGAATGAAAAGAAGTTGGATGTCCTGGCCCTAAGCGAAACAAAGCTGAAGGGGGTAGGCGAGTTTCAGTGGGGAGAAATAAATGGGATTAAGTCAGGAGTATCTGAGAGAGTTAGAGCTAAGGAAGGGTAGCAATAATGTTGAAGGATCAGTTATGGAAGGAAAAAAGGGAATATAAATGTGTAAATTCAAGGATTATGTGGATTAAAATAAGGGTCGGATGCGAAAAGTGGGTCATAATAGCGTGTATGCACCTGGAGAAGAGAGGAGTGTAGAGGAGAGAGAGAGATTTTGGGAGATGTTAGCGAATGTATAGGAACTTTTGAACCAAATGAGAGAGTAATTGTGGTAGGGGACCTAAATGCTAAAGTGGGAGAAACATGCAGAGAGGGTGTAGTAGGTAAGTTTGGGGTGCCAGGTGTAAATGATAATGGGAGCCCTTTGATTGAACTTTGTATAGAAAGGGGTTTAGTTATAGGTAATACATATTTTAAGAAAAGAGGATAAATAAGTATACAAGATATGATGTAGGGCGTAATGACAGTAGTTTGTTGGACTATGTATTGGTAGATAAAAGACTGTTGAGTAGACTTCAGGATGTACATGTTTATAGAGGGCTACAGATATATCAGATCACTTTTTAGTTATAGCTACAGTGGGAGTAAAAGGTAGATGGGATACAAGGAAAATAGAATCAGTAAGTAAAAGAGAGGTGAAGGTTTATAAACTAAAAGAGGAGGCAGTTAGGGTAAGATATAAACAACTATTGGAGGATAGATGGGCTAGTGAGAGTGTAGGCAATGGGGTCGAAAATGTATGGGGTAGATTTAAAAATGTAGTGTTAGAGTGTTCAGCAGAAGTTTGTGGTTACAGGCGAGTGGGTGCGGGAGGGAAGAGGAGCGATTGGTGGAATGATGATGTAAAGAGAGTAGTAAGGAGAAAAAGTTAGCATATGAGAGGTTTTTACAAAGTAGAAGTGATGCAAGGAGGGAAGAGTATATGGAGAAAAAGAGAGGTTAAAAGAGTGGTGAAGCAATGTAAAAGAGAGCAGATGAGAGAGTGGGTGAGATGTTATCAGCAAATTTTGTTGAAAATAAAAAAAAGTTTTGGAATGAGATTAATAAGTTGAGGAAGCCTAGAGAACAAATGGATTTGACAGTTAAAAATAGGAGAGGAGAGTTATTAAATGGAGAGTTAGAGGTATCGGGAAGATGGAGAGAATATTTTGAGGATTTGTTAAATGTTGATGAAGACAGGGAAGCTGTGATTTCGTGTGTAGGGCAAGGAGGAATAACATCTTGTAGGAGTGTGGAAGAGCCAGTTGTGGGTGTAGGGAAGTTCGTGAGGCAGTGGGTAGAATGAAAGGGGGTAAGGCAGCTGGGATTGATGGGATAAAGATAGAAATGTTAAAAGCAGGTGGGGATATAATTTTGGAGTGGTTGGTGCTATTATTTAATAAATGTATGGAAGAGGGTAAGGTACCTAGGATTGGCAGAGAGCGTGTATTGTTCCTTTGTATAAAGGCAAAGGGGACAAAGAGAGTGCAAAAATTATAGGGGAATAAGTCTGTTGAGTGTACCTGGTAAAGTGTATGGTAGAGTTATTATTGAAAGAATTAAGAGTAAAACAGAAAGCAGGATAGCAGATGAACAAGGGGGCTTTAGGAAAGGTAGGGGTGTGTAGACCAAGTGTTTACAGTGAAACATATAGGTGAACAGTATTTGGATAAGGGTAAAGATGTTTTTGTGGCATTTATGGATTTGGAAAAGGCGTATGATAGGGTAGATAGGGGGCAATGTGGCAGATGTTGCAGGTGTATGGAATAGGAGGAAGGTTACTGAAAGCAGTGAAGAGTTTTTATGAGGATAGTGAGGCTCAGGTTAGAGTGTGTAGGAGAGAAGGGACTATTTCCCAGTAAAAGTGGGCCTTAGACAAGGATGTGTGATGTCACCGTGGTTGTTCAATATATTTATAGATGGGGTTGTAAGAGAAGTGAATGCGAGGGTCTTGGCAAGAGGTGTTGGGCTAAAAGATAAAGAAGCAAATACAAAGTGGGAGTTGTCACAGTTGCTTTTTGCTGATGACACTGTGCTTTTGGGAGATTCTGAAGAGAAGCTGCAGAGGTTGGTGGATGAATTTGGTAGGGTGTGTAAAAGAAGAAAATTGAAAGTGAATATAGGAAAGAGTAAGGTGATGAGGATAACAAAAGAATAGGTGACGAAAGATTGGATATCAGATTGGAGGGAGAGAGTATGGAGGAGGTGAATGTATTCAGATATTTGGGAGTGGACATGTCGGCGGATGGGTCTATGAAGGATGAGGTGAATCATAGAATTGATGAGGGGAAAAGGGTGAGTGGAGCACTTCGGAGTCTGTGGAGACAAAGAACCTTGTCCATGGAAGTAAAGAGGGAATGTATGAGAGTATAGTTATACCAACGCTCTTATATGGGTGTGAAGCATGGGTGATGAATGTTGCAACGAGGAGAAGGCTGGAGGCAGTGGAGATGTCATGTCTGAGGTCAATGTGTGGTGTGAATATAATGCAGAGAATTCGGAGTTTGGAAATTAGGAGGAGGTGCGGGATTACCAAAACGATTGTCCAGAGAGCTGAGGAGGGGTTGTTGAGGTGGTTTGGACATGTAGAGAGAATGGAACGAGACAGAGTGACTTCGAGAGTGTATAAATCTGTAGTGGAGGGAAGGCGGGTAGGGTCGGCCTAGGAAAGGTTGGAGGGAGGGGTAAAGGAAGTTTTGTGTGCGAGGGCTTGGACTTCCAGCAAGCATGTGTGAGCGTATTTGATAGGAGTGAATGGAGGCATATGGTTTTAATACTTGACGTGCTGTTGGAGTGTGAGCAAAGTAACATTTATGAAGGATTCAGGAAACCGGCAGGCCGGACTTGAGTTCTGGAGATGGGAAGACAGTGCCGGCACTCTAAAGGAGGGGTGTTAATGTTGCAGTTTTATAACTGTAGTGTAAAGCACCCTTCTGGCAAGACAGTGATGGAGTGAATGATGATGAAAGTTTTTCTTTTTCCGGCCACCCTGCCTTGGTGGGAATCGGCCGATGTGTTAATAAAAAAATAAATAAAAAAACCAACCACTCCAGCACTATATCCCCCCCTGCTTTTAACATTTCTGTCATGATTCCGTCAATTCCAGCTGCTTTTCCCCCTTTCATTCTACGTAATGCCTCACGCACCTCCCCACACTCACATCCTGTGTTATTATTATCGTTATTAATATGGCATCTTCAAGACTAATAGCACACTCTTAGTGATTTTAATGTGTTCCTGCACTCCAGCACAGGCACAAATTGTTTAGTTTAAAGCAGTTAAGTTCAGTGACAAAGTGTAGCATTAAGAGTGTAGCAATTAAGCGATAGAAAAAGGACGAAACGAAATAAACTCCTGACAGCATAAGCCGCTCTGCCTATCTTCTGCAATGTACAGTGGACCCTCAGTTAGCAGCCGTTCCTGTTAGCGGCCAACTTGGTTAGCGGCCAGCTTTACGGCTCCCGGTTAGCGGCCGTCCGCCGGCTGGGGCCGCTTGCGCTTCAGTTTGCCTGTGTCTCTCTGTGTGTGAGGAAGCTTCTGCTCATTCATCCAAATATTTCACTTGTTTTCCATTGTTTTTTGTCAGTGCAACTGCAAAATAAGTAACCATGGCTCCCAAGAAAGTTCCTAGTAAAGTTCCTGTGGTAAAGAGAGTGAGAAACACCATGGAATTTAAGAGAGAGGTGATTGAGAAATATGAGAGTGGTATGCGGGTGCTGGAACTTGCCAGGATGTTTGGGAAAAACAAATCAACAATTACAACCATCCTGGCAAAGAAAGAACAAATCAAGGATGCTGATGTTGCCAAAGGAGTAGCTTTTGTAACGAAACAAAGATCACCAATATTGGAACAAATGGAAAAGTTATTGTTATTGTGGATTAAGGAAAAAGAAATAGTGGGAGACAGTGTAGTGGAGTCTGTTATTTGTGAGAAGGCAAGGCATTTGCATGAAGATCTTGTGAAGAAAAGTCCTGGAACAAGTGCTGCTGGTAGTGAATTTAGGGCCAGCAAAGGCTGGTTTGAGAGATTTAAGAAGCGTAGTGACATACACAGTGTTGTAAGGCATGGTGAGGCTGCAAGTTCAGACAAACATGCTGCATAAAGAGTGAAAACCTGAAACCCCAACAAGTGTTTAATTGTGACGAAACAGGCCTGTTTTGGAAGAAAATACCCAACAGGACCTACATCACGCAGGAGGAAAAGACACTGCCAGGACACAAGCCTATGAAAGACAGGCTAACTCTCATGTTGTGTAGCAATGCTAGTGGGGATTTCAAAGTGAAGCCTTTACTCATGTATCACTCTAAAACTCCCAGTGTTTTCAAGAAACACATGTCCACAAGAAAAGATTTTGTGTGATGTGGAAAGCAAATCATAATGCATGGGTCACAAGGCAATTTTTCAAAGATTGGGTTGATGATGTGTTTGGCCCAAGTGTGAAAAAATACCTTCAGGAAAACAATTTGGGACTCAAGTGCCTCCTGGTACTGGACAATGCTCCTGCACATCCTCCAGACTTGGAAGACCAAAGGTCTAGGGACTTCAAATTTATAAAAGTGAAGTTCTTGCCTCCTAACACCACTCCTCTTCTCCAGCCCATGGACCAGCAGGTCATTTCTAACTTCAAAAAACTATACACCAAAGCAGTGTTTGAAAAGTGCTTTGAAGTGACCTCGGACACTAATTTGACCCTAAAAGAGTTCTGGAAGAATCACTTCAATATCTACAACTGCATAAGCCTTATAGGTAAGGCTTGGGAGGGAGTGACTTTCAGAACTCTGAACTCTGCTTGGAGACCATTGTGGCCAGGTTGTCCAACAGAGGTATTTTGAAGGGTTTGAGGCTGACCCTGACGACCCTGTGCCTGTTGTGGAAGGTATTGTGGCAGTGGGCAAGTCCCTGGGGTTGGAGGTGAGTGGCGAGGATGTGAAAGAGTTGGTGCAGGACAACAGGGAAGAGCTAACCACTGAAGAGCTGCAAGACCTTCAACTGGAACAGCAACAGACTGCAGCTGAGGAAATTGCTGCTGAAAAGGAGGAGGAAGAGGGAGAGGAGGAGGTGCCTTCTTCACTGATTAAGGAAATGTGTGGAATGTGGAATAGGTTGCAAAGTTTTGTTGAAAAATACCATCCTGACCAAGCTGAAACAAGCCATATCTGCAACATGTTTAGTGACAAAACCTTGTCCCACTTCAGGAAAATGTTAAATAGGCACCAGAAACAGAGCACTCTGGACAGTTATTTTTCTAGACAAGGGTCTAGTGACTCTCAAGCTGGTCCTAGTGGCATTAAAAGAAAAAGAAGGGAAGTAACCCCAGATAAGGACTTGTTACCTGAAGTCTTTATGGAGGGGGATTCCCCTTCCAAACACTAACTCCTCCCTATTTCTTCCTCCCTATCTACCAGAAGCCAGCATTAGTCTTCAATAAAGGTATGTAATACTGCTTTGTTAAAAAAAAAAAAAAAATTTTGTGAATATTTTTGTCTGGAACGGATTAATTGTATTTACATTAATTCTTATGGGGAATATTATTTCGGTTAAAGGCCATTTCTGTTTAAGACCTAGCTCTTGGAACGGATTACGGCCTTAAACCGAGGGCCTACTGTATGTAAATGGTGTACGTACACCTGTTCATTTGTACATTATGGTTTTCTTATGAAAGAAGTGATCTAATGCAGTTAGCATTACAAACTCCGTTTTATACTAACACGTCTGAAGGAGGAAAGAATGGGAAGATGGTTTCATAGCTGGAGCAAGAATGCCTGCCACCACCGTCCTCTCCTGCCACCACATTTGTAATGACATACAGTGGACCCCCGAGTAACGTAAAAACTTCATTCCAGAAGCCTGCTTAAGTGCCATTACCGAACGAATTTACTCCCTTAAGAAATAATGTCAAGTAGGTTAGTCCATTTCAGACCCCCAAAAATACACTTACAAAAGCACTTACAATATTATACTTACATAATTGTACGATTTCCGGGGTGTTCGTTACTCGAGGGTCCACTGTACATATTTTATTCATTCTATAGTGTATATCAGGTTTTTATGTTATTTATATTGTTTATTATGTCATATTAGATGAATTGTGATAGATAAATAAGCTGTCGAGTTGATAATAGCGTCATAGTGAAGTACTATTTTGTCATGCCTCCTGACAGCAAGAACGAATTAATTGTATTTCCATTATTTCTTATGGGAAATATTGATTCGACTTTCGAACGTTTCGAGTTGAGAACTAGCTCTGGAACGGATTAAGTTCGAAAGTCGGGGTTCCACTGTATTATTATCAGAGTACATATAAAATATGCAATAACTTTAAAACATTTGAAATTTTGGAAAATTTCCAGACATAATAGAGATGTGCTCACAGAGAATGTAAACTAACTGGGTGGGGCGCACCGTATTAGAAAGACCGCTCGCCGCATAGAGAGCTTTGGTCATAATTTGAAATCGCCATATTAGCGGAACGCCGTAAAGCGGGGCCCTATTGTACATATGACAGCAGATGTAGTATATAGAAGAGATTTAGGAAGATGCACTTCATTGGTGTTTCCAAACTTTGGCGGTACTCCCAATAGTGAGTTTTTAAAATTCAGGTTAGATGGTAAACTCTAAAGGGAGCAGTAGTTTGTGCTCATAAAAAAAATTGGTGCTAAAACTTTAAAATTGCATTGCATATTTCTGTCAATAAAGAGAAGTAAAAAAACTTAACAAGTTTTATATTTTTAAATTATTGTGCTTATAAGAAAGACCTTTGTCAGAATTCATCTTCAATAAAAAGTTTATTTGATGGGGGTCATTGTTCATCATAGGGAAGGTAGATGTACTAAACTAAAAAACAAAAAGGTTAGGAAACACTGCATTACATTATTCAAGATTGTATTTTTTAATTCTATAACCTTTCAAATTAATAAATTATAAGTAAATTATCTCATTTACATGAATTTCCAATTTTATTTTTAAGTCATCAATCAGCAAATCTCAAGGCTACATTTTTCTCATAAAGGAAAAATAATTTCACTTGTAATATAAAAGATATAGTGTACACTACAATATACTAATAATTAGCAATCAGTTACTTCAAGCATTGTATTTTGATGTATGAAACTAATGTGTTGAAAAACAATGGGATGAACCATGGTCCTGAAAAGTATTTGTACTGAAATTTTGTTCTGAGAAGTGTTAAATTTAATTAATATAAACATATTAAAAAAGTACTTACCTTTGCCATCCTCTTTCTGGAAACTTTACTTTTTTGTGGCAATGCTTTATCATCTGCTTTAAGTTTTGCTTCATCTGATGCTATTTCATTATCTACATCCACCTTCTGTTTACCCTTTCCTTTGCTCTCAGAGATAATCATTTTTTCTCTTTGAGCATTTTTGTCTATGGTAATCTTGTTGGAGGTTCTCCTTTTCTTCTTTATTTGTGGTTCATCTTTTATGTCATTTTCAACTTGGTTTTCCTCTTTAACAGCCTTTAATTTTTCTTCCATCTTTTTACTTGCATTCATGTTTTCCCCTTCCATCCCTGTCATGTCCTTACTCTTCTGTTTTATATTTTCTTTCGGTACATCATGCTCATTTGATGTACTTTCCTTTATTTCTGCTTCACTGAAACCTGTTTCCTCTGTAGCTTTGTCTGTCTTTCTACTTGGTCTTTCCCTTTTGACAGCAGGACTGTCCTCTGAAAAATCAAAATGATTCTATCAGGGAGTTAAAACATCGACACAACTACACAAACTATGTTAAATTAAAATCTATTTACTGCACAATGAACAGGGAAAAGCAGTTGTTAGGAGACTTGCCCATATGTCTCACTCTGCCAGGGATTAAACTCAGGCCCTTATGATACTGAGCCAAATACTCTTCTACTAAAGTACAGGATTTGTGGTTATCTTGGAAAACACCACAATAAATCACTAAAGATAAAAAGTGTCAGAAATGTTGAAAGGTAGCACTGTGTTCTCCAATTTTTTTTTTTTAAACACATGGCCATCTCCCACTGAGGTTGAGTGACCTAAAAAAAGAAGAAGCACTTTCACTATCACTCACTCCATCAGTCTTGACAGAGGGGCACCAATACTACAGTTCAAAACTGTAAATGAGACAAGATACTAGTTGTTTATTCTATGATTTACAACTGACACTCTCCAAGTATTATAGTACTCAAATTACCAAGAGTTAACTTCAGTAAGTAGCAGTAAAGTAGAAATGTAACTTTGCATTCACAAGGCTAGTAAATTTTGTTCAGAAGTGAGACTATACAAATTAATGAGATGAAAATCTTTTCAAAATAATACATTAGGATGTGTGGTAAAATGTACTCTCTGGAGCAAAGGCATGAATTGTTTTTTTTTTTTTTAACATGCTGGCCATCTCCCACAAAGTAAGGGCAACTGCCCCCCCAAAAAAAAAAAAAAAAAAACTGAAACATATTCAATATCACTTATTTAATAGCTGTCTTGCCAGAGGTTAAGTAACATCACAATTCAAATGACCCTTTGAACCACAACATCTATATCTCCCTCCTTGAGTGCCAGGCACTCAAGGAGGGGAACTAAATTCAGCTATACCAGTTTCTCAGAATTCCTTCATAAATATTACCTTGCTCACATTCCAACAATACATCAAGCCATAAAAACCTCTAGCCTCCACTCACTTCAATCTAACACATCACATGCCTGCAAGATGTGTGGTATCTTAGACTGAAACCCATTATAACACTAAACCCACAAGGATCATACAACACTATATTCAAACCCCTAACACTCACCTTTACCACCCTCAGTCCAAACCTTCCTGGGACAACCCCCACCCCTCCTTCCTTCCACCCTAGATTTTATACTCTCTTACCTGGGATACACATGTGACTGGCATCAAGAGCTTTCCTACTCCCATATCTAACCACAGGCTAGGCTTCTCTTGTGCTTGCTTGGTCAAGCAAGCTGTTGCTGTTGGTAGCCCACTGGCCAATATACCCATCACAGACTGGGTCTGGCACTTGGCTGATGTATGCTTTGAATGCTTTCTTGGAAGATTTCTACACTTGTTCCAGTAGTTTCTAAAATTTTCCAGGAAAATGCTCGTGATCATTCTATTCTGTTCCATCCTCTCTAAGTGATTAAACTGCCTCAACAACCCCCTCTTCACCCCTCTGAATTATACATTTCATAACCCACACCATTTTCTAATTTCTATGCTCTGAATTCTTCGCATGACATTCACAACACACAATGCTGTCAAACATGCCATCTCTACTGCCTCCACGGAAGATACTGGAGAGCCTAGTCCCAAACCTACACATTGCCATAATAATGCAGTGGAGTGAAAGATATGAGAGGCATAACACAAGCCAAGTGAAAAGCAAGAGAGCCACAGGCACAATAAGAGAACACGGTGTCAACATCTGTGATCCAAGAATATTCAACCTGCTGCCAGCAGATACCAGAAATATTGCCAGAAGAGATGTGGAAGAATTCAAAAGAAAACTGGATAACTAACTACACTGTGTCCCACATTAACTGGATTATGGTGGATATGTAGGTAGTAGGTTGGTAGTCAGCAACCACCCAGGAAGGTACTACCTTCCTGCCAAGTGAGTGTAAAACGAAAGCCTGTACAGTGGTACCCCGACTTACGATGGTCCCCAAACACACCCTTTTATGTAAGTTTATTTTTTTAAATGCTTTTGTAAGTGTAATTTTGGGGGTCTAAAAGGAATAGTCTATTTTACATCATTTCTTATGGAGATAAATTCGTTTGGTAATGGCACTTGAACAGCATTCTGGAATGAAAAAATATTGTAAGTCGGGGTACCACTGTATTTGTTTTACATGATGGTAGGATTGTTGGTGTCTTTTTTCTGTCTCATAAACATGCAAGATTTCAGGTACGTCTTGCTACTTCTACTTACACTTACACTTAGGTCACGCTACACATACATGTACACATTTATGTATACACACTCATCTGAGTTTTCTTTGATTTTATCTTAATAGTTCTTGTTCTTATTGCTTTTCCTTTCATATCCATGGGGAAGTGGAATGAGAATCTTTCCTCTGTAAGCCATGCGTGTTGTAAAAGTCAACTAAAATGCCGGGAACAATGGGCTAGTAACCCCTTTTCCTGTATAGATTTACTAAAAAGAAAAAGAAGGAAACCGTCAAAGTGGGATGTTTGAATGTGCGTGGATGTTGTGCGAATGATAAGAGAGAGATGATTGTAGATGTTATGAATGAAAAGAAGCTGGATGTCCTGGCTTTAAGTGAGACAAAGCTGAAGGGGGTAGGAGAGTTTCAGTGGGGAGAAATAAATGGGATTAGGTCAGGGGTTTCAAATAGAGTTAGAGCTAAAGGAGGAGTGGCAATAATGTTGAATAATCAGTTATGGCAGGTAAAGAGGGAATATAAATGTATAAATTCAAGGATTATGTGGAATAAAATAAAGGTTGGATGTGAAAAGTGGGTTATAGTAAGTGTTTATGCACCTGGGGAAGAGAGAAGTGTAGAGGAGAGAGAGAGATTTTGGGAAATGTTGAGTGAGTGTGTGGGGAGTTTTGAACCAAGTGAGAGAGTAATTATTGTGGTTGGGGATCTTAATGCTAAAGTGGGTAAAAATGTTGTGGAGGGAGTAGTAAAGTAAATTTGGGGTGCCAGGGGTAAATGTAAATGGGGAACCATTAATTGAGCTATGTGTAGAAAGAGGTTTGGTAATAAGTAATACAGTGGACCCCTGCCTAACGAGCACCCCGGAAATCGTACAATTATGTAAGTATAATATTGTAAGAGCTTGTGGAAGTGTATTTTTGGGGGTCTGAAATAGACTAACCTACGTGACATTATTTCTTAAGGAAGTAAATTCGTTCGGTAATGGCACTTGAGCAGGCTTCTGGAATGAATTTTGCTCGTTAGAAGGGGGGCCACTGTACATATTTTATGAAAAACAGGATAAATAAATATACAAGGTATGATATAGCACGTAAGGAAAGTAGTTTGTTAGATTATGTATTGGTGGATAAAAGGTTGATGGGTAGGTTTCAGGATGTACATGTTTTGAGAGGGGCAACAGATATCAGATCATTATTTAGTTGGTGCTTGCCTGGTCAACCAGGCTGTTGCTGCTGCAGGCCCACTGCCCCACATATCCATCACAGCCTGGTAGGTAGATGGGACAAAAAGAAAATGGCAACAGCAAGTAAGAGAGAGATAAAAGTGTATAAACTAAGGAAGGAGGAAGTTAGGGTGAGATATAAGCAACTATTGGCAGAAAGGTGGGCTAGTGCAAGTATGAGTAGTGGGGGGGTTGAAGAGAGTTGGGATAGTTTTAAAAATGCAGTATTAGAATGTGGGGCAGAAGTTTGTGGCTATAGGAGGGTGGGTGCAGGAGGAAAGACGAGTGAGTGGTGGAATGAAGAAGTAAAGGGTGTGATAAAAGAGAAAAAGGTAGCTTATGAGAGGTTTTTACAAAACAGAAGTGTTAATAGAAGAGCAGAGTATATGGAGAGTAAAAGAAAGGTGAAGACAGTGGTGAGAGCGTGCAAAAGAAGAGCAGATGAAAGAATGGGAGAGGCTCTTGTCAAGAAATTTTGCTGAAAACAAAAAAAAATTTTGGAGTGAGATAAACAAGGTAAGAAAACCTAGGGAACGAATGGATTTGTCAGTTAAAAACAGAGTAGGGGAGTTAGTAGATGGGGAGCTGGAGGTATTGGGTAGATGGCGGGAATATTTTGAGGAACTTTTAAATGTCGATGAAAAAAGGGAGGCGGTAATTTCATGTAATGGCCAGGGATGTACAACATTGTTTAGGACTGAAGAAGAGCAGGATGTGAGTGTGGGGAGGTGCATGAGGCATTACGTAGAATGAAAGGGGGTAAAGCAGCTGGAACTGACGGGATCATGACAGAAATGTTAAAAGCAGGGGGGGATATAGTGTAGGAGTGGTTGGTATTTTTGTTTAATAAATGTATGAAAGAGGGGAAGGTACCTATGGATTGGCAGAGAGCATGTATAGTTCCTTTATATAAAGGTAAGGGGGATAAAAGAGAGAGTAAGAATTATAGGAGAATAAGTTTACTGAGTATACCAGGTAAAGTGTATGGCAGGGTTATTATTGAAAGAATTAGAGGTAAGACAGAGAGTAGGATTGCAGATGAGCATGGAAGCTTTAGAGTGGGTAGGGGATGTGTAGATCAAGTGTTTACAGTGAAGCATATATGTGAACAGTATTTAGATAAAGGTAGAGAAGTTTTTATTGCATTTATGGATTTAGAAAAGGCATATGATAGAGTGGATAGGGGAGCAATGTGGCAAATGTTGCAAGTGTATGGAATAGGTTGTAAGTTACTGAAGGCTGTAAAGAGTTTTTATTAGGATAGTGAGGCTCAGGTTAGGGTGTGTAGGAGAGAGGGAGATTACTTCCCGGTAAAAGTAGGTCTTAGACAGGGATGTGTAATGTCACCATGGTTGTTTAATATATTTATAAATGGGGTTGTAAAAGAAGTAAATGCTATTGTGTTGGGGAGAGGGGTGGGATTAAATTAAGGGGAATTAAATGCAAAATGGGAGTTGACACAGTTACTTTTTGCTGATGATACTGTGCTTATGGGAGATTCTAAAGAAAAGTTGCAAAGGTTAGTGGACAAGTTTGGGAGGGTGTGTAAAAGTAGAAAGTTTAAAGTGAACATAGATAAGAGTAAGGTGATGAGGGTATCAAACGATTTAAATAAAGAAAAATTGGATATCACATTGGAGAGAGGGATTATGGAAGAAGTAAATGTTTTCAGATATTTGGGAGTTGACGTGTCAGCGGATGGGTTTATGAAGGATGAGGTTAACCATAGAATTGATGAAGGAAAAAAGGTGAGTGGTGCGTTGAAGTATCTGTGGAGACAAAAAACGTTATCCATGGAGGCAAAGAAGGGAATGTATGAAAGTATAGTGGTACCAACACTCTTATATGTGTGTGAAGCATGGGTTGCAAATGCTGCAGCGAGGAGGCGGCTGGAGGCAGTAGAGATGTCCTGTCTAAGGGCAATGTGTGGTGTAAATATTATGCAGAAAATTCGAAATTTGGAAATTAGGAGAAGGTGTGGAGTTACTAAAAGTATTTGTCAGAGGGCTGAAGAGGGGTTGTTGAGGTGGGTTGGTCATTTAGAGAGAATGGATCAAAGTAGAATGACTTGGAGAGCGTATAAATCTGTAGGGGAAGGAAGGCAGGGTAGGGGTCGTCCTAGAAAAGGTTGGAGGGGGGGGTAAAGGTTGTTTTGTGGGCGAGGGGCTTGGACTTCCAGCAAGCATATGTGAGCGTGTTAGATAGGAGTGAATGGAGACGAATGGTTTTTGGGACCTGACGAGCTGTTGGAGTGTGAGCAGGGTAACATTTTGTGAAGGGATTCAGGGAAACCAGTTAATTGATTTAGTTGGACTTGAGTCCTGGAAATGGGAAGTACAATGCCTGCACTTTAAAGGAGGGGTCTGGGATAGTGACAGCTGGGAGGTACTATTCTCAGCTGTCGTATCTGAGCACCTCTGCAAAGACAGTGATTATGTATGAGTGAGGTGAAAGTGTTGAATGATGATGAAAGTATTTTCTTTTTGGGGATTTTCTTTCTTTTTGGGTCATCCTGCCTCGGTGGGAGACAGCCGACTTGTTAAAAAAAAAAAAGTGGGCTGGAGGATTACTAACAGCAACAGCCTGCCTGACCAGACAATCAACAGGGAGGTTAGGCCACAAAGTAGAAAAAAATTGTTGAAACCAGACATCGGTAATCACAGAGTGCAGAAGCTTTTCCTAATGTGACAGCAGTGTTCAAGACGATAGTAATTGAGACTTTCAGATCTGAAGAAGGTAAGAAACATTAAATACTAATAAAAAATTCTTAGCAATGTTAAGTTGCAGATTTTTCTAATCACTGACATGGGTACCTTTTTCATCTTTGGAAATCTTGTTGGAACTTTTCCTTTTCTTCGCTTGTGGTTTATCATTAAAGTCATCTTCCTTGTGGTTTTCTTCTGCAACAGCCTTTTTGTTTTTTGCACCCTTTTTATTTGCATTCTTGTTTTTCCCTTCCATCTTTGTCATGTCCTTACTCTTGTTTCTTAGACTTTCTTTGGGTACATCACCATGCTCATATGATGTACTTTCCTTTGTGTCTTCTTCACTGGAATCTTTGTCGTCCTCTGTTACTTTGTTTGTCCTTTTACTTGCTCTTCCCTTTTTCACAGCAGGACTGTCCCCTGAAAGATGAAAATAATTTTATCAGAGTTAAAGCATTAACATATCTACACAAGCTATTACTTTATTTTAGAACCTATTTACTGCTCAACGAACAGGGAAAGCAGGTGTTAAGAGACTTGCCTATACATCTCAATCTGCCTGGGATTAAACCCAAGACCTTGTGATTTTCAACCAAACACTCTTCCACCGAGGCACAAGCTTTGTATGTAGTTATCTTAAAAGACACCACAGCAAAGAACTGGTGTCAGGAAAGATGCAAGGTGGTAGCTTGTTCTCCAATATATTTGTGGAATGGAAAAATGAGAAGAGATAATTCTTTATTCTATTATTATCAACAGACACTTTAGGAGTCCCGTGGCTTGGCTGGTAGCGCACTCTGCTCATACACAGTGTCCAGGGTTCAATCCCCAGTATCAGTAGAAATGTTGGGCATGGTTCCTTACACCTCCTGCCCCTGTTCATCTAGCAGTAAGTAGGTACCTGGGTGTTAGCCAACCGGTGTGGGTCGCATCCCGAGGGGTGGTAATATATCCAATCAGGATTGGGGCTTTGAAATAAGCTAAGTTTGGGTAACAGCTTTTAGCCTGTAAAACTGATTTGTGTAAAAAAAAAAAAAGTACTGTATTACACTACTCAAATTCTCAAGAGCTAAGTTTAGGAAGTAGCAGCAAGGTAGGAATGTAACTTTGCATCACGAGCTTAGTTAACCAGGGAATCAACAGGAAGGTCTGGCCCCTGGCTAGCCAGGTCATGGGAGTAGGGTAATTAGTCAAACCCAGTCACAGGTAATAACGTAGGGTATGCACGTTTATTTAGGTGCAAGTACACATAAATAGTTACACAAATTATCATACATAGTAACACATGTATAAATTACCTAAGATAACCCAAAGAAAATCCCAGATGTGACAGCAGCATTCAAGACAAAACAGCTGAGACTGTCAGATCTGAAGAAACTAACTAGCATTAAATATATTTCAAAAACAGTCTCAGCAGTGTTAGGCAAAGTCACAGACTTTTCTAATCTCTGATGTGGCCACCTTTGTTATCTCCCTAATGATTTCTATGTGCATAATTGGGAGCCCCTAAGGGATTGTTTAGTTTAAAGTATTCAATTGTATGAAGAATGGGAGGGTATTGGGTAGCATGCAGAACACTGGGGTTATAGTTTTGGTGAAGAAAAAAGAGGAATGTAGGACGATGAAGGATTATAGATTTATAACATTAATGTGTGCGGATTATAAGATCTTCGCAAAGGTACTAGGTAATAGGCTTAAGAAAGTGGTGGGAATGGTCTTACATAAGGGACAATGTGGAATCCCAGGTAGAAGCATGGGTGTGGGTCATGGTCAAATTAGGGATTTTATTGAGTGGTGATGGGGGGGGGGGGGGTTGAGTATCGATTGGAGTGCTGCTTATGATAGTGTTGACAGGAGTATGTTGTATGATATCATGAGGAGGCAGGGTTTTGGGAATGAATTAGTAGGGTGGGTAGAGACTCTATGCGAGAGCCAAGGTTCGGATACAGATAAATGGTAAAATTGGAATGGAGGTGCCTATGAATAAGGGTTTAAGACAGGGCTGCCCCTTGTCCCAGGTATTGTTTGCTTGCATGCAAGACCCCTTTTATCGTTTAGTTTCAGGAGGAAGGGCTGAGGGGACGGAAGGGGATGTAGGGATAGTTGGATATGTGGATGATACTACTGTACTAGTGCGAGATGTAGAGGAGTTAGTGAATGTGGGGCGTTTTGTAGAGATTTTTGGGAAGGCTACTGGGATGAAAGTAAACTATGCGAAATCTAAATTGTTGGAGGTAGGTAGGTGGGTAGGGGGAAGGGTTGGTGAGGGCAGGGGGTGGGCAATAGTGGAACAGGTGAAGATTTGTGGGGTGGTGTACCGGGCAGACCCGGTGGAGGCCCGGGCAGACCCGGTGGAGGCCCGGGCAGTTAATGCAGAGGTGGTAGTAAGGGAGGCTATTAAACGTATGGGTGGATGGCAGCCTGGGGACGTCACATTGCATCAGAGGGTAGTGATCGTCAATTCATTAGTGTTTAGTAAACTGTGGCATGTGGCGGCGGTGTTCCCCATTATTTTTGAGGATGTGAAGGAATTGCAGAGAAGGGCATTACGTTATATATGGGGTTATGGAAGTGGTAATGACGAGGGTACGTCAAGGAGGTTTGGGGCTCATCCCGTTAGCAAGGCGTCTGCAGTGTGTTTACATTAAGCATCGATACCTCAGGGTGGGTGGGGTGCGTGGGAGGAGAGTGGGATTGGTTATGGAAGATGTCAGAAGGTGGTGGAAGGGGAATGATCTGAGGGAGTGTGAGGAAATGTTGAGGCGAATCATGGTGGTTAAGGAGCCGAGGAGGATCACTGCGAGTCTCCTGGGCAGGGGAGGGGTGCATGGGGAGGTGCTGCATGGGGCAGCGATATACCCTGTGTATGATTGGATGGGTATATGGAAGGGATTAAGAAAGTTGTGGCTCAAACCCAGAGTATGTGAATTTGTGTATAGGTTTTTAATGGGGATCGTTGCATCGAAGGCAATTTTGTTCCGTATGGGGATAGGGGAGGGAGGGCTGTGTGATAGATGCGGGGAGGAGGATACAGAGTATCATGCGGTGTATTTTTGTCCTTTATTGAAAGTTGTGCGTGAATGGTTTGGGAAGGTGTTACGCAGGGTGGGGGGGAGAGGGCTTTCAACATTACGGGCCTTGAGCTTTGATGTGGGAGGGGTGGGAGGAGAGGTGAGACGGGCGGATTGTACCTAGTGGCAGACTACTTGTATGTGTCATGGGGTATGAGGGGGTGTCGGGAGTGTAGAGTTAAGGCTTTGGCTGCTGTGTTTTATAGGACAAAATGTAGAAATAGGGATCTTTATGGTCGGAGGTGGGATTCAGCTTTTTCTGTGGGTTATAGGGAGTTGGCGGTGGGTAGTTTACTAGAGCTGTGAGGGAGGGTTTAAAAGGATTGGCCGGCGACAGGGATGGGGGTATACATGGTGGGGAAGGGCGTATGAATGAAGGGGATGGGGTGGGTGGGTGACGGTGGACTCAGCGGGCATATGACACATGACTGGAATGTGCGATGTGTGTGGTATGACGGGAGATGGGGTGGGAGGGAACCCCTATGGAGCAAAGGTGTCAGGGGTAACCATAGTGGCTTTTCTTCATAACCTACTGGACTGGTGAAGTATAGTTATAGGTGTAGAAAGTTCCCTTTAAGCTATGCTTATATAGGGTTCTTATTTTTTTTCACACACTTGGGTATGAACCGTTTTCCAACATGTTGTATGTAACTTAAGGTTTCCTGAGATGGGTTTCTCATGTTCCATTTTGTGCCTTACTGTTGTGGAAGACAGTTTTGGGTAGATTTTGTGTTGTAAACTGTCTACCTTTGTTAATTGTGTTTGTGTAAATATTAATTTGCTTATTGTGCAGGCTGATCTATCCTTATATACATAATCTACTTTTTCGGAATGACATCATTCCTTTACCTGTGTTTTTATATTGTATAAAAAAGTTTTCAGTTTTGGAGATGAGTCATATGTTGTGTGCTATTACGTTATTATACACTGGTGAATAGGTATGTTTTTGCTTACTGTGTAACTTAATTATTGATGTTAATGATCAACAGTGTGTGTAGTTTTGTAGGGGATGGCACTGTTAGTATAATTATTATATTGTTACAACTGATGTGTTTATATTGTCTTCTAATTTTGTAATGTAATAAAGTTTCATTGGGTCGTTGTCTGTACTTTACAGACGTGTGAATAATAAGCACTTGGGGGATGACTATATTTAGTATATTTTGTTATACTGTCATTTACGTCATTTAGTGGCTGTTTGTGATTTATGTCCTTCGGGATTATGTACATACGGTTATTATTTTTTCCTGTTCATGGATAGTAAGCATTGAGTGACAAGTTTTTCTGGTTTTGTGAATTGTTTTTATGCTTTGTATGTTTTCTTAAGTAGGGAAAATTTTGTTAACCTTTGTTGTTACTTTGCCAAGCACAGTTAGTGCTTGTATTTTAAGTTATCACTCTGTCTTCTGTTTCCGTATTGTCATGTGTTTTGTAATTGTTTTTTCAATAAAATATAAAAAAAAAAAAAAAAAAACTGTTATCTGTGGTGATCCTGTTGGCGTTTTTTTTCTTTTCTTTACTTGTGGTTCATCATTTATGCCATCTTCATCTTGGCTTTATTCTCTAACAGCCCTTTCATTCTTTGCCATCAAAATTAGCAAATACCCACAGACACTGATACTCGCGTATGCTACATGCTACATGTATCCTGAAGTAGAAGAGAATACTGGATATAAGGAACCTTAAGCAAACTACATGTATCCTCAAGTAGAAGAGAATACTGAATCACTAAGGACACTACATGTATCATGAAATAGAAGAGAACATGTGAGTTAAGGAGCCTCAAGCATACTACATGCATCTTGAAAGAGAAGTGAACAAGGACGTTAAGGAATCTCTAAGCAATCTACATGTATCTTGGAGTAGAAGAGAACACGAGAGACGTCAGATGAGGGACATGGTTAAGTAAGTAAATTTATTCAGATACACACATACAGTTACAAAGATTATCATACATAGCAGCATATGTGTAGAGAACCTAGGATAACCCAAAAAAGTCAGTGACTTATTTCCATTGGGGTCCTTTTAATACCTTATTATTATACTATAAAGGATATATACTAGGAATAAGGTAAAAAAAGTTATTTATATTTACACGTGTTAGCTAAATAAAAAATCCTTCTCCTCCCTTTCAGTCGCTACATTCATTAGTTCTCTGTAGAAAACCCTAGTTTTCCTGTAGAAAATCCGAGTTCTCTGTAGAAAATCCTAGTTCTCTGTAGAAAACCCTAGTTTTCCTGTAGAAAATCCGAGTTCTCTGTAGAAAATCCTTTTGGCTCTCTTCTTGAACTGGGTCATGCTATGACTGGCTTTGACATGTGCAGGCAGTCTGTTCCATTCCTTTATTACTGTATAATAAAAGGTGTTTGAAGCCTGGCCACTGACTGTGGGTACTACACAGTTGTGCTCTCCCCCCCTAGTACTATGATTGCTTTGGTTCCCAGCCTTGACAAATTGGCAGCAAGATATTCTGGACACTGTTTGTGAGCAATTTTATAAACTTGATTTAACTGCAGTTGTTTTACTCTATGTTCAGCATTCAGTGTATCCAACCCACAGGATGGGTATGGGGTGCATAATAAAGATATCAAACTAAACAACGTTAAATTAAGAAATTCAGGGAAAACAAATGCTACTATTATTTCAATGTTGTAATAGGTATGAATAGACGAACATCTAACCTTTGGCACTGGATTTAACACGAGTCATATTAGTTATAGCTTAAAAATCCTTCAAACTAAGTCAGTACCGTCCACCACCACGCTGCGCTCTACACTTGCCAACCTTTAACAACAACAGTTCCGCTATTTTCTCATTTTTGCTAAAATGTATTTAATAACTGTTTCTTTAAAATAATATTATGCCAGTATGTAATGAAAATTACTTAGATGTGCTATACTGTTTTATGTCTAAAGTAATTTTATTAATTCCTTGCAGCAAAAATGTGCTAAGATTAAACAAACTAGCAAATATTTATTTATTATCTTTAGTCATTATTTGTTAAATTAACTAAATTCCGATATTGATGCAGATTTCTAAAAATACGATATTTTTATAACGCGGAGTCTTTTTAATAAATAATAATAATTGTGCTAACCTTTTCATGATTCCCATGGCATGCCAGTGGGTCTCCTTGCATTACAGTTTTATAATTGTAACTACCAATAACTATGTATACTTGTAACTTGCATCGAAATAAAAATATTATTAAAAATATTATAGTTAAATATATTTATTATGCACCCCATACCCATCCTGTGGGCGGTATTCAAAATATTACAGAGGTACATAATGGATCCAGGGACAGGGCCTCAAAGTTTTGATAGCTGAGCAAGTTACAAAGGTAATGCAGCACTTAGGTAGATCTGGTCACAATCATGACAAGTTACAAAGGTATATACAGATTACAGAGGTACATAACTACCCAGACTCAACCATACGTAGGGGCAAGTTTCTCTACTCTCTTGCTTATCTAGCAGTAAAACTAGGTATCTGCGTGTTAGTCAAGTGTTGTTGGTCTTACCATCTGGAAAATGTTGATATGCAAATGTTATTAGCAAGAAACCCAATGGAAATAAAATAAGTCATTTTGTCTTACCTTTTTTGAGTTATTCTAGTTAATTTACACTGTGATAATTGTACTTATATGTACCTGTAGCTAAATAAACTTCCTAACTCCAAATCTGCATATATTCATCTCAAGGCATACAGATCATTGTATAAGGAATCTCCGGACTATGTTGAGAAGTATTCAAGTATTGAGCAAAAGAATCTACACACCGAGGTGTATGTAATCACGATAAAAAAATCTTTCCATGATCGACATCTACCTCTTTAGGTTTGATCCCAGATGCAAGGTTGGATGTTTCCTTACACTTGTTGTCTCTGTTCATCATGTACTAAGCAGGTACGTGAGTGAGACGCTTGTGCAACACATGGGTATACCTCAGGGAGGAAGTGGATCCAAGGACCGCAATGGAGGTAAGTCACACTGCCGAACTTTCTAGTATTATCTTGGTCATCGTAAGAGTATGAAGAGAGGGGTAGGATAAGATAAGATCAGATTTCGTTCGGATTTTTAACCCCGGAGGGTTAGCCACCCAGGATAACCCAAGAAGCAGTGCGTCATCGAGGACTGTGTCTTATTTCCATTGGGGTCCCCAATCTTGTCCCCCAGGATGCCACCCACACCAGTCGACTAACACCCAGTTACCTATTTGCTGCTAGGTGAACAGGACAGCGGGTGTAAGGAAACGCGTCGAAATATTTCCACCCCGCCGGGATTCAAACCCCGGCCCTCCACGTGATAAGATAAGATAAGATTTCTTCGGATTTTTAACCCCGGAGGGTTAGCCACCCAGGATAACCCAAGAAAGTCAGTGCGTCATCGAGGACTGTCTGTCTTATTTCCATTGGGGTCCTTAATCTTGTCCCCCAGGATGCGACCCACACCAGTCGACTAACAACCCAGGTACCTATTTGCTGCTAGGTGAACATGACAACAGGTGTAAGGAAACACGTCGAAATGCTTCCACCCGCCGGGAATCGAACCCGGGCTCTCCGTGTGTGAAGCGAGAGCTCAAACCACCAGGCCACAGGGCCGAGAGCTTTGCCAGCCAGGCCACGGGAAGACTATTATAATAAAAAATGAAGCGCTAAACCTACAAGGGTCATACAGCGAGGAAGAAGTGGGAAGGGAAACGGGCAAGGTTGAAAAAGTGGAAACTAAGGTATAACTAGTAGGACACTAGAGAAGGATGAGGGGCCTACCAACCCATGACTAGGTGGGAATTTATATCCAGGGGTGAGTAGGTAAGTTCTTGTTTTATCCTTTAACAATTAGAATAAAACCTTCATAACCTCCAGAAAAGGCCTTTTGTATGGCCCTTAGTGGTAAAGGCGACTCAATGCTTTAGTAAAAATATTGTAGATAGGCTTTATAAATCTTTTTAAACTTTCATTTCAAGCGTCAAGGCTACCCCCTTCCCTTGAAGGATATACACAATAATAGCTAGGCAATTGTTATATTTTTTATTATATAATGTTTTCACAGTCATGGAGGTATCAGTCATGGAGGTATCACTAGATTCATTTATAACAGTGACAGTGAACACACATAAATAATAAGTACTAAAACTGATGTCAGCCTTTATAATAACGTCGTTGTGAGTGGTCAAGAACTAGCTAGCAAGTACAAACAACTTAAAGTATGTAAGCCTTTCTTGTGTCAGACAAAGTAACCCTCTACGTACGCACTCTCTCACACACACACACACACATACCTGGAGAGGGTTTCGGAGGTCAATGCCCCCGCGGCTCGGTCTGAGACCAGGCCTAGTGGTGGATCAGGGTCTGATCAACCAGGCTGTTACTGCTGGCCGCACGCAAACTGACGTATGAACCACAGCCCGGCTGGTCAGGTAATGGCTTTAGGTGCCTGTCCAGTGCTTTCTTAAAGACAGTCAAGGGTCTATTGGTAATCCACCTTACGTATGCTGGGAGGCAGTTGAACAAACAGTCTTGGGCCCCTGACACTTATTGTGTTGTCTGTGTACTCGTGGCGCCCCTGCTTTTCTTTGGGGGAATATTGCGTCTCCTGCCGAGTCTTTTGCTTTCATAGCGAGTGATTTTCGTGTGCATGTTTCGTACTAATCTAGGATTTTCCAAATGTATATTATCATGTATCTCTCTCGCCTGCGTGCCAGGGAATACAAATCAAAGAACTTCAACCGTTCCCAGTAATTTGGGTACCTATCGTATTTCTGTGTGCTGTGAAAGTTCTTTGTACACTCTCCAAGTCGGTAATTTCGCCTGCCTTGAAGGGGGCAGTTAGTGTACAGCAGTATTCCAGCCTAGAGAGAACAAGCGATTTGAAGTATGTCAATTCTTAGATCATAAATAGTCAAAATCATGTTTTGAATATAATGACAATTTGTTCAAGTTTTAGAACTTGAAGAGAACACGTTCTAAAAGTGTTCAGTCACCATTGATATAATAACACCTCTCGTCAGGACCTTTAGGGTTGTTAACTGGTTATAAAGGAAAGCTAGAAGACTTGATCTGAAGCACCACTATTATTATTACTATTTTTGGGAACTTTGGGGGTCTGAGGGAATTTTTTGGTGATGAAGCCCCAAACTTTCCCTTGGGACCGCCACTGCCTCTCGCATTTATTTTTTGATGTGCCAACGAAAAATTTTGTCGTCACCGCAAGCGCAGTCATAATTAGGTAAAATCACTGCAAATGCATACCTTGAATGAATATTTCTAAACCTGGGACAAACTTTCACAATTATTATTATTATTATTATAATCAAATAGAAGCGCTAAACCACAGGGGTTATACAGCGCTGCAGGTTATTGTAGGATGCAGGGAGAGTGGGTTGTAAGAGGGAGATGGACGATTAGTAGGGTATGGAGTGCAAGATGACGGTGGATAGTGCAGGGGAGGAGGGTAGTAAGAGATCGAGGTAGAAGGGACTGAGGGAGGTGCTAGAGGTATAATCTTCAGAGTTTGTGTAGTAAGTCAGTTTCTGTCAAAAAGTCAATGAGAGAGTCAGGATTAAAGGAGGGGCCATCTGCAAGAAGGGAAGGTAAAGAAAGGGCCGCAGAGCGAAGACGTCGTTGGAGGTAAATTCTGCGTGCTCGTTGATAGAGTGGGCAGTCCAACAGGATATGTCGAACAGACACTGGAACCTGACAATGCTCACAGAGAGGGGCAGGGAGCCTCTCCATGAGATACCCGTGAGTAAGACGAGTGTGGCCGATGCGAAGACGGGAGAGTGTAGTCTCCCAACCTCGACATTGGTGACAAGAAGAAGGCCAGAAACCTATAACCGGTTTAATAGAATGAAGTTTGTTATTCAGCAGGTCAGACCAGCGTTGTTGCCAACGGTGCGAAGGTGGGTAGCAAAAGACCGCAAAATAGTCCGTGAAAGGAACACCTCTATATGAAACTGAAGGTCATGTAATGCTGACCGCCGCAGCAGTGTTTTGCCTGGGTTTA
>WNWK01002318.1:0-20303 GCA_009830355.1 Cherax destructor | reverse complement strand
TATCTTCCAGATGCCTGCAAGTCTCTTCAATAAAGGTAGTAAATATTTTTTTTTTTTTGAGTGATTATTTTTTGTGAGGCAATTAATTGTATTTACATTATTTCTTATGGGAAATAAGGTTTCAGATTCGAAAGATTCAGATTAAGTAATAGCTCCTGGACCGGAATAATTTCGTTAACGAGGTCCACTGTATGTTTATAAACATGCTATGTTTATATGCCGGGCGGAGGAAAACATTACGTTTCTCTGGTCGGCACCAAAAAAACGTGTATGAATCTGCGTTTGGCTTAGTTAATCCACTTTTGTTTACAATTCTTGGCATGAATTATTCATTACTTCTCCCTTCGTTTATGACGGCTCTAAAGGTAGTTGATAAACGATTAAATTCAGTGAACAGGGTGTATTCGATGGTAATAATATGGCTCTGAGGCGCAGTGTAGGTAACGGTAGGTGTAGCCCAGGTGGGCTGCACCTGGGTACCTACACTGACTTCCTACAATAAATACTACTCACCTCTCATCCAACATATTTTTAAAGTAAATAATGAGTGTACTGTATGTTATTTTATCTCTCTGGGCTGCTTTAAATATCATATAGTATTAAGTTTGGGCTGGAGAGCCAGGGCTACCTACATCTGACTTCCTACAAATTAGTACTAGTACTCACCTACATTAATAAGACTACAAATATTTTAAGGTAAGTAATGAATGTACTGTTATGTATTTTACTTTTGTTTTTAATGCCTAGTTCTATGTACTAACTTAACCCTTTGACTGTTTTGGTCATATATATATCGTCTTCGAGCCACTGTTTTGGACATATATACAATGGACCCCGAGTAACAAGCATAATTCATTCCAGAAGCCTGCTTAAGTGCCATTACTGAACGAATTTACTCCCTTAAGAAATAATGTCAAGTAGGTTAGTCTATTTCAGACCCCCAAAATACACTTACAAAAGCACTTATACTATTATACTTACATAATTGTACGATTTCGGGGTGCTCGTTACTGGGGTCCACTGTATACTCAAAAATTCTAGCGGCTTCAAATCAAGCGGGAGAAAGCTGGTAGGCCTCATACGAGGAAATGGGTCTGTGTGGTCAGTGTGCACTGTATAAAAAAATCCTGCAGCACGAGTCCATAATGAGAAAAAAAACTCTGACTATGTTTTTGGATTAAAACGCCGAATTTGAGGTGTATTTTCGTATAGTATTTATGGTTGTATTCTCTTTTTTGTGGTCTCATTTGATAGAATGGAAAACATTCTACAGAAATAGAGATGATTTTGATTAGTTTCATGATGAAAACGACCTTGAAATTGAGCTCAAAGTAGCGGAAATGTTCAATTTTTGCCAATGTTCGAGAGTAAACAGATCACGCCACGCGTCCAATACACATCAACTGGTGAGTCTAATATTGTTTCACAAGTGCACTGATATTAATTATATCATTTTTACAACAATAATAATAATAATAATAATTTATTGAGACAGGTATCAATGATACATGGTTGGGTAGACAAGATACATAGTTATTGATGAGATGTACATGCCAAAAGCCCCTAATATGCTGTGAATTGCGGGCATTCTTAGGACTACTTAATTATAGACTACATGGTAAGAAGTTATGGTTGATAATTTATAAAATAAGTATAATTGCATATCTAAGTTATAAAGTTTGATTATAAGTTGAACATATCAATTAGTTGTAGAATGCAACTAATTGAGTGAGATAACAATTTAAAACATATCAATTAATTGTAGCAGTGCAACTAATTGAGTGAGATAACAATTTAAAACAATTAATTGCATTGCAGTTACAGTTTACGTGGTCATTATAATGTAAATGTTATGGAAATAGTTAGCTTAGTATGTATTATTCATAACAGGTTTTTACATTTAAGTGATTAGTCAGGTTTTTACAGTAAGTGATTATTCTACTTTGTTGAGAATGTTTGATATTGAGCACTTAGGTTTGGGTGAGAAGGTGGTTTTTAGCATTGTTTTGAATTGGGGTAAAGGCAGGGTTTCTTTGGCAATGACAGGTAATGAATTCCAAATTTCTTGCCTTTTATATGATTGAGTTTTTACATAGTGTTAGATGGACACGGGAAACATCGAGGAGTGAACTGTGTCTAGTGTTATGGTCATGTGTCCTGTTAAAATTGGTAAGGAGAAGTTTGAGTGGTGGGTTAATATTTGCATAGAGTGTTCTATGTATGTAATAGGCACAGTAAAAATATGGATGTCTTGTATGGTGAGTAAGTTTAGGTTTTTGAATATTGGTGGAGTATGTTGTCTGGAGTGTGAATGTGTTATTATTCTAACTGCTGCTTTTGTTGTGTTATTAGTGGTCTGAGATGAGTTATTGATGTAGAGCCCATGCGCAGATTCCATAGGTGAGGTAGGGGTAAATGAGTGATATAGGGTAAGGAGAGCTGGTTGTGGAACATAGTACAGTATGTTGGATAGTATTCCCACGGTCTTTGAGACTTTCTTGGAAATTTGTTGTATATGTGTCTGAAATTTGAGGCCACTGTCAAGTGGATTCCTAAGAATTTTCCCTCTGTGAGTTTTGTGATAGGGGACCCGTTTATCATTATGTTAAGTGGTCGTTTGTAGCTCTGTTCCCAAACTGGATAAAATAGGTTTATCAATATTGAGAGTAAGTTTGTTGGTCATCATCCAGGTAGATATTTTCTGCAATTCAGTATTTGCAGTGTTGGCTAGTATGTCTGGGCTTGGGTGTGAGATAACGTATTTAGTGTCATCTGCAAAAAGTATGGGTTTGAGTAGTTGAGATGCATTTGGTAGGTCGTTAATGTAAATGAGAAAGAGTAGTGGGCCAAGAACACTTCCCTGTGGGACACCTACGGTAATAGTTTGCGCGGTGGAGCTAGCTCCATTTGTGTACACATATTGGTTTCTGTTGCTAAGGTATGATTTTAGGTAGTTGAGGGAGTGTCCTCTTATACCATAGTGTGATAATTTTAGGTGTAACAGATCATGGTCGACTGTATCAAAAGCTTTACGTAAATCAATGAAGATTCCCACTGGGATTTCTTTTTTCTCAAGGGCGGTGTAAATTATTTCTAACATGTGTATAATGGCATCATTTGTATTTTTATTAGGCCTGAATCCAAATTGACAGTGGTTGAGTACATTGTTGGAGGTGAGGTAGGAATATACGTATTTGTCTATGAATTAATTTTTCAAAGATTTTGGAGAGAAGGGGTAAGTTAGATATCGGCCTGTAGTTATTCAGGTCTGTTTGATCTCCTCCTTTATGTATTGGGGTGACCCTCGCTATTTTGAGTATTGATGAGAAGGTAGAAAATTCAATGGATTTGTTAACCCTTTCGGGGTTTTGGTCGTACTGGTACGTCTTACGCACTGGGGTTATTGACGTACTAGTATGCCTAAATTCTAGCGACCTCAAATCAAGCAGAAACAGGCTGTTAGGCCTAGATGTGATAGAATGGGTCTGTGCGGTCAGTGTGCGCAGTATAAAAAATTCCTGCACCACACAATGTATAATGAGGAAAAAAAACTCTGACCGTATTTTTGGTTTAAAACAGCGACTTTGCAGTCTATTTTCGTATGGTATTTATGCTTGTATTCTCGTTTTCTTAGTCTCATTTTATAGAATAGATGATATATTACAGAAATAGAGATCATTTTGACTGGTTTCACGATGACAAGTACCTTGAAACTGAGCGCAAAGTAGCGAAAATGTTCGTTTTTGGGCCCGATGTTCAGGAGTAAACAAATCACACCATGTGTCCAATACACATCAACTGGAGAGTCTAATATTCTTGCACAAGTGCGCTGATATTATTTATACCATTTTTACAGTGATGCAGTTGTATACATAACAGTAAATCTTCTATTTTTGAGAGAATAAAAATTCAAAATGGAAAGCAAAAGTAATGTAAAAGGGGCCTGGAGACGTGACTAATGAACAGAGAAGATGTTATTTTAGTGCCAGGAATGTCTGCCTTGTTTATTATGGACCCTATTTTGAAATTGGCATCATTTGAAATTTGTGTGAAATTGGCCAAATTGCCATTTTCTGACTATGTACTATTTTGATTATCATTCCATAAGAAAAATAATTTTTTTTTAAATTGTGGACCCTGAGAACGAGTTTCAGAGAGACCCTTGGACCCCCAAAGGGTTAAAGAGTGTTGCAATAATTGGTGAGAGAACTTGAGAGGCTTTTTGTATATAAAAGGTGGTAAGTTATTTAGGTCACCTGCTTTGTTTTTTAATGTGTTGATTATAAGTGAAACTTCTATTGGGTTGGTCGGGGCTAGGAATAGTGTGTTCGGATAGTAGCCAGTGAGATAGTCGTTAGGTGGAGTGTTTAAACTTGGGATTTTGCTTGCCAGCTTTTTACCTATGGTGGAGAAGAAATCATTGAGTTTGTTTGCTGTTTCAATAGGTGGGAGTAGGGGTTCATCTGGTTTTGTTAGCATGATTGTTCTGTTTGTGGATATCTTTTTAGTTCCTAGAATTTCAGATAGGGTTTTCCAGGTCTTTTTTATATCACCTCTTAAGTTATGTAATCTGTTCTCATAGTACAATTTTTTTGACCTTCTAATCAGACTCATTAGGTTTGATGAGTAATGTTTTGTTTGTTTTCTTGTTATTTGTCCCATTCTGTACTGTTTTTCATATAGGTGCTTTATATTAATGAATTTGAGTATGCTGGGGGTTAGCCAAAGACTATTTAATCTTTTAGCTGTGATTTGTTTAGTTTTTTTAGGGCAATGCTTATTATAGAGGTATTGGGTCTTTTTAAGAAAATTATTAATACATAAGTCAGTATCTGGGAAGTTGTCTATTTCTGTTTGCCAGTCAGTGTTTGTCATAGCTGTTATAAAGTTATTTATAGCTGTCTCATTATGTAGTCTGAAGGTAACTTTAGTAGTCTCTAGTGGTAATCTTCCGAGATTGGTTATGAGAAAGGTTGGGTAGTGGTCTGTGGTATTGTCTGTGATTATGCCTGATTTTAATGGGGATATGCAATATGGGATTAGGTCAGGGGTTTCAAAGAGTTAGAGCTATAGAAGGAGTGGCAATAATGTTGAATAATCAGTTATGGCAGGTAAAGAAGGAATATAAATGTATAAATTCAAGGATTATGTGGAGTAAAATAAAGGTTGGATGTGAAAAGTGTTTATGCACCTGGAGAAGAGAGAAGTGTAGAGGAGAGAGAGAGATTTTCGGAAATGTTGAGTGAGTGTGTGGGGAGTTTTGAACCAAGTGAGAAAGTAATTGTGGTTGGGGATCTAAATGCTAAAGTGGGTAAAAATGTTGTGGAGGGAGTAGTAGGTAAATTTGGGGTGCCAGGGGTAAATGTAAATGGGGAACCATTAATTGAGCTATGTGTAGAAAGAGGTTTGGTAATAAGTAATACATATTTTATGAAAAAGAGGATAAATAAATATACAAGGTATGATATAGCACGTAAGGAAAGTAGTTTGTTGGATTATGTATTGGTTGATAAAAGGTTGATGGGTAGGCTTCAGGATGTACATGTTTATAGAGGGGCAACGGATATATCAGATCATTATTTGGTTGTAGCCACAGTTAAGAGTAAAAGGTAGATGGGACAAAAAGAAAATGGCAACAGCAAGTAAGAGAGAGGTAAAAGTGTATAAACTAAGGGAGGAGTAAGTTAGGGTGAGATATAAGCAACTATTGGCAGAAAGGTGGGCTAGTGCAAGTATGAGTAGTGGGGGGAAGGGTAGAAGAGAGTTGGGATAGTTTTAAAAATGCAGTATTAGAATGTGGGGCAGAAGTTTGTGGCTATAGGAGGGTGGGTGCAGGAGGAAAGAGGAGTGAGTGGTGGAATGAAGAAGTAAAGGGGGTGATAAAAGAGAAAAAGGTAGCTTATGAGAGGTTTTTACAAAACAGAAGTGTTAATAGAAGAGCAGAGTATATGGAGAGTAAAAGAAAGGTGAAGAGAGTGGTGAGAGAGTGCAAAAGAAGAGCGGATGAAAGAGTGGGAGAGGCTCTGTCAAGAAATTTTGCTGAAAACAAGAAAAAATTTTGGAGTGAGATAAACAAGGTAAGAAAGCCTAGGGAACGAATGGATTTGTCAGTTAAAAACAGAGTAGGGGAGTTAGTAGATGGGGAGCTGGAGGTATTGGGTAGATGGCGGGAATATTTTGAGGAACTTTTAAATGTCGATGAAAAAAGGGAGGCGGTAATTTCATGTACTGGCCAGGGAGGTGCAACATCGTTTAGGAGTGAAGAAGAGCAGGATGTGAGTGTGGGGGAGGTGCGTGAGGCATTACGTAGAATGAAAGGTGGTAAAGCAGCTGGAATTGACGGAATCATGAGAGAAATGTTAAAAGCAGGGGGGGATATAGTGCTGGAGTGGTTGGTATTTTTGTTTAATAAATGTATGAAAGAGGGGAAGGTACCTAGGGATTGGCAGAGAGCATGCATAGTTCCTTTATATAAAGGGAAGGGGGATAAAAGAGTGTGTAAAAATTATAGGGGAATAAGTTTACTGAGTATTACTGAGTATACCAGGTAAAGTGTATGGCAGGGTTATTATTGAAAGAATTAGAGATAAGACAGAGAGTAGGATTGCAGATGAGCAAGGAGGATTTAGAGTGGGTAGGGGATGTGTAGATCAAGTGTTTACAGTGAAGCATAAATGTGAACAGTATTTAGATAAAGGTAGAGAAGTTTTTATTGCATTTATGGATTTAGAAAAGGCATATGATAGAGTGGATAGGGGAGCAATGTGGCAAATGTTGCAAGTGTATGGAATAGGTAGTAAGTTACTGAAGGCTGTTAAGAGTTTTTATGAGGATAATGAGGCTCAAGTTAGGGTGTGTAGGAGAGAGGGAGATTACTTCCCGGTAAAAGTAGGTCTTAGACAGGGATGTGTAATGTCACCATGGTTGTTTAATATATTTATAGATGGGGTTGTAAAAGAAGTAAATGCTAGGGTGTTGGGGAGAGGGGTGGGATTAAATTATGGAGAATTAAATGCAAAATGGGAGTTGACACAGTTACTTTTTGCTGATGATACTGTGCTTATGGGAGATTCTAAAGAAAAGTTGCAAAGGTTAGTGGACGAGTTTGGGAGTGTGTGTAAAGGTAGAAAGTTAAAATTGAACATAGATAAGAGTAAGGTGATGAGGGTATCAAACGATTTAAATAAAGAAAAATTGGATATCACATTGGAGAGAGGGATTATGGAAGTAGTAAATGTTTTCAGATATTTGGGAGTTGACGTGTCAGCGGATGGGTTTATGAAGGATGAGGTTAACCATAGAATTGATAAAGGAAAAAAGGTGAGTGGTGCGTTGAGGTATCTGTGGAGACAAAAAACGTTATCCATGGAGGCAAAGAAGGGAATGTACGAAAGTATAGTGGTACCAACACTCTTATATGGGTGTGAAGCATGGGTTGCAAATGCTGCAGCAAGGAGGAGGCTGGAGGCAGTGGAGATGTCCTGTCTAAGGGCAATGTGTGGTGTAAATATTATGCAGAAAATTCGGAATGTGGAAATTAGGAGAAGGTGTGGAGTTACTAAAAGTATTTGTCAGAGGGCTGAAGAGGGGTTGTTGAGGTGGTTTGGTCATTTAGAGAGAATGGATCAAAGTAGAATGACTTGGGGAAGGAAGGCGGGGTAGGGGTCATCCTAGAAAAGGTTGGCGGGAAGGGATAAAGGAGGTATTGTGGGCGAGGGGCTTGGACTTCCAGCAAGCATGTGTGAGCGTGTTAGATAGGAGTGAATGGAGACGAATGGTTTTTTGGGACATGATGATCTGTTGGAGTGTGAGCAGGGTAACATTTTGTGAAGGGATTCAGGGAAACCAGTTAATTGATTTAATTGGACTTGAGTCCTGGAAATGGGAAGTACAATGCCTGCACTTTAAAGGAGGGGTCTGGGATAGTGACAGCTGGGAGGGACAATTCTCAGCTGTAGTATCTGAGCTCCTCTGCAAAGACAGTGATTATGTATGAGTGTGGTGAAAGTGTTGAATGATGATGAAAGTATTTTCTTTTTGGGGATTTTCTTTCTTTTTGGGTCACCCTGCCTCGTTGGGAGACGGCCGACTTGTTGAGAGAAAAAAAAAAAATGCAATAGTCTGCATAACTGCAAATCTTCTATTTTTTGTGAATAAAAAATCAAAATAGAAAGCAAGAGTAATATAGGAGGGGCCTAAAGATGTGACTAATGAACAGATAACATCTTATTTTAGTGCCAGGAATGTCTGCAGTGTTTATTCTGGACCCTATTTTGAAATTGACAACTTTTTTATTTTGTATGAAATTGGCCAAATTGCCAATTTCTGACCACTTTATTGGGTAGTTGAAATCGGTAAATTGGCGGTTTCTTGTACTCAGTCGATAGAACAAATAAGAGTTCTAAAGAAATAGCTATGAGTTTGGTCGACTGGAAGAATGGAATTGGCTGAAAATAGGGCTCAAACTCGGCGAAATTGCAGATGAGTATATATCGCCGAGATCACTAACTTCGCGAGAGCGTAATTCAGTAAGTTTTCCATCAAATTTTATACTTTTGGTGTCATTACCATCGGGAAAAGATTCTCTTATCATTTCATAAGAAAAAAATAATTTTTTTTTTCGAAACCTTTGCGACAACAGGAGACACCTCAGGATTGGGGGTTGCGACAGTCAAAGGGTTAATATAAGTTAGTGTAAACTTGTCTGGCATTTATTAGTGGAAAAAAATGGCATTCTGCTTTCCGGCGATGTCTGCTTTCCGGCGATAGCCTGGAACCTAACCTGCCGTATAAGTGGGGCCCTACTGTATTTTTACATGTTTATACATTAGTGTACTGTATATTGTAATAAACAGAATAGAGAAAATCAGCTCTAATATACATTATTTAAGTATGCATACTGGTCAGAGAGCCCGTCATAAGTCCGAGTCGTTGGTAAACAAGTACAGTGGTACCTCGGTTAACGATGGTCCCCAAACTCGCCCTTTTATATAAGTTTATTTTTTTAAATGCTTTTGTAAGTGTGTTTTTGGGGGTCTAAAAGGACTAGTCTATTTTACATCATTCCTTATGGGGATAAATTCGTTTGATAATGGCACTTGAACAGCATTCTGGAACGAAAAAATATTGTTAACCGAGGTACCACTGTATGTCACTAAGTGAGGAGAGGCTGTATAAGCTTTGGAGATTTAACTCTAAGACACAAAATATTTTTATCAATTTATTATTTACAAAGACAAGAAAATAGGTAAGATAGTTTCTTGGCACCATCAATCACTGTAAACTGGAAACAGTGGTGCTGAAAGACTATAAAAAAGTATTTCATCATAGTGTTAAGCACTGGAAAGGGAGCCAAGAAAATGTTGTATGTACAGGTACATCAATTTTCCGGACCTTTGGTTCCAAAACTTTTCCACATTACTGATTTCTCCACCTTTAGAAAGCACAGTATTCCTTGGTCTTGGGGTTGGATAAGTGATATACAGTTTGGTGGTAAATACACTGCCGCAAAAATTTCAAGTTCCTGCTCGTAAATTTGTTTGGTTCCGGACCATCATTTTCCGGAAAATCGATGTTGTACCCGTACTACAAGCACTAAAAAATTGAGTAATCACTGAAGACAGGGCATCATGAGTATAGCTCTGCTCCTGTAGCAACAAATAAGGTTGACAATCTCCCACATATATATAGAGTACACGTGTACTAATAAATAGTTATAAAAATACTATAGACCTCAAATTATATTTGAAAACTTTTGAAACATTATATGTACAGGCATTCCTCATTTTGTGGTTTCTTTTTATGTGAATTTGCGGTTTGGTCACCCCAGTTCTACCCGTAATTCACTACGTATATGCAGTTTACATTTGTTCTTATACAATCGCCCAAGCTTAGCACTACATGATGTTTTAAACATACAGTATCTCCTTAAATACTGATAACTGATATATATTGACAATTATAGGAAAGAAATAAGAGAAAGGAACCAGATTTAAGCATGGGAGAGGCAATGAGTATATATTGTAAACAAAATCCTGTGATTGGTTTTTAAGTGTCTTGTACCAGGTCAAAATAAAATGGACACCCAGCCAGATGAAGTTAAGTTGTGCTGACACAAAGTTGAGACTAGGAGTGGAGGGAGGAATGAGGTATGAAGTCACAAGTTCATAACATGTGCACTTCAGTCCAGATAAAAACAGGATGATGGTGTGATTGATGCTGGAGGGAGGAGTATGATTTAATTTTGGATTTATTTTGTTCTTGTTTGTTTTTTGACCTTATAGTTTAAGTATAGTAGGGCTTCAACTTATGTTAGTGCATTATCGAAAATTAATTGTATTTAAGTCGATTGGCACTCAGAATCTATTTTTCCCTAAGAAATAATGTAAAATGTTTTAATGCAATCCTGAACATTGATTTTTTTTATATCTAGTTTCAGATAACCCTTTCACTGTTCAGACCTCTGAAATTGAATTGCTCGTAGTGTCCACTTTAAAAAAAAAAATCTGGAATGTTAGAGAATCATTTTCTGAGGGTAATGACACCAAAAGTACAAAATTTGATGGAAAAACTTAGTGATTTTTGCCAATTTTGAGTCCTACTTTAAGTCAATTCCATTGCTCCAATCAACCAATATCTTACCTATTTCACTAGTATGTCTTCCATTCTATTGACTGAGCACAAGAAACTGCCCATTCAGTGATAACTACCTATGAAGTGCACAGAAGTCTAATTTTGCCAATTTTACACAGATTTAAAAAAATATCAGTTTAAAAACTGAGTGTAAAATTAAGTGTAGACATTATTGGCACTAAAATATTTCTTCATTTATCATGTCCTTAGGCCTATCCTATATTACACTTGCTTTCTGTTTTGAATTCATAATCACACAAAAATAAATGTTTTATTCTATTTCCCGGATAAAATATGACTATGAATGATTGGTCATAGTTTACGGCATCCCAGCAATTGAATCAGACCTATTAAAAATTCATAAAAGAAACCAGGGGGGTATACCTGGAGAGTGTTCCAGGGGTCATCACCCCCCAGTCCATGACCAGACCTCACTGTGGATCAGCCTGATCAACCAGGCTGTTACTGCTGTCCACACACAAACCAGCGTATGAACCACAGCCTGGTTTGGTCAGGAACTGACTTTAGGTGCCTGTCCAGCTCCCTCTTGAAGATAACCAGGGGTCTGTTTGTAATTCCTGTTATGTATGCTGAGACATGACTCACGAAATCGTAATGACACAATTGCAGTTGAACAGTCTTGGGCCTTTGACACTTATGTTGTCTCTTAACATATGGCACCCCTACTTTTCATTGAGTGATGTTACACTGCCTGCTGTGTCTTGTGCTTTCATAGATGATGTAGGGGGGCCTTACCTGGCCTTAGGAAGATTGGCAAAAATCTAATATTTCCCCTAATTTGAGCCCAATTTCAAGCTATTTCAGGTCCTGAAACCAACCAAAATTATCTCTATTTCAGTAGCATGTCTTCCATTTTATCAAATAATACCAAGAAATAGCCAATAAAACCATCCTAGAAAACACCTCAAATTCACTTTATACCAAACACATGGTCAGAGTTTTGCTTTTCTCATCATGCATCGTGTGGGGGGCCAGGATTTTTTTCTTTTATATATATTTTGCAACACACGTTGCAGACTGGGTCTGCAACGTATGTGTGTTGCTCACAGCTTATCTGAGTGAGCTGAGCTCATGACAGAACTTCATGAGAGACCCTGACCTCAATGACATAGTTCTATGTGAAGCCACTGAAAGGGTTACTTTTTCTTCATAAGAATTTTTTACCCAATCTTTTACCTTCAGTATGCATTTTCAATTGCATTTACATTAAAGAAATATTTCTACGATATGCACATTTGCAATAGTTTTCATCTTAAAGGTCAGATTTACTTTTTCATGGCGCTTTGGTATCACTACCACTACTTTTGTGCTTTACAGTGATGAGGCATAGCTCTTTTTCAAGGTAAATCATCACAATATACAGTGAACACATGGAGAGAAAAAACAAAACGTCAGGAGAATGTTTACTTCCAGCCATTATCCAAAGCACTTAATACTGTATACATTAATGGAAAGCACTAAACCCTTATTAGGGTCATTCAGCAAGCCAAAGCACCACCACCTGGCAAATGCTCTTCTGTGCCTCTGCCATTGTTAGTCCCCACCATCTGAAGTGAGTCACTTGAAATTAATTGGTTCCAAAATGCCAGTGTCATAGCTAAACCTCATAACATAAGTTGGGGCCCTACTGTATATGGCAGCTTGGTGCCTATCTGGTATGCTCATAATTCTTTTGGTAAAAATAAAATGTAAATTTTTTTATAGATTTTTGTATTGTAGGGATTATGATTGAATTTCATATTTTAGTTATTTCTAAGCTTTTTTTTTAACAAATTCATTTAGTTTTTGTATATGATCAACTGGTGCATGTATAGTATACTCATATTTTTGCAAACATTACTCAAAAAATGTGGAATTTACAAGGTCTTAAAACATATCCCTGTTTTACATATTATATTGGGTTTGCATGTGCCATGGGCCAGGAATGCATCTATCACAAAGTGAGGGACACTTGTATTAGTTCATTTTCATTCAGGTTACATACATTAGTTTATGTTTTTACCTCTTCTATAACAATACAGATTGTAGTCCAAGAATTTACTAGTCCAATATAATGTATGTGTGTACAAATTACCATACTAGTTAATGCCTTTGAAATATTGTAAATGATTACTTTTTATTTCTAAAAGAAAAATAAAGTACTGTGCCACTTTCAATTGCAATGTATTTTAAAATTATCTAAATGCATACATGTATTAATAAACACATTGTAAGTACATACAGTAGAAATTTTGGCTTGATCAAAATTATACTGTACAGTATATTTTTAATTTTGTAGTATGTATTTGTAAAATCAGCTTGACCGATTTGTATGCAATTAAAGAAAAACTTGTTTTCCTGAAATGAAAAGCAGATCTCATTTACTAGATTTTATCATAGTTTCCCATTGATAAATTGTATGGTAGCAATAAAGATATGCTGTAAATTGAATTTGAGATAGACTTGATTCTTATATAAGTTGTAACCAGATACCTGGTGGTTACTTCCTTATAATGCTATGTTGATACAATGTACAGTGGTACCTCTACTTACGAGCAGCTCCCAACTCGAACAATTATGTAAGTGTATTTTTGTAGGTGCTTTTGTAAGTGTATTTTTGGGGGTCTGAAATGGATTAATCTAATTTTCATTATTTCTTATGGGAAAAAATTCCTTCAGTATCGGCACTTGAATAGCCATCTGGAACGAATTTTGCTCGTAAGTAGAGGTACCACTGTAGTTATATACAATCCCTATTATTTGTAAGATACAACCCCCTCCAGGAGATGCCTTGATGCCAGTGAGGGGTTCTTGATCCAAGGAATTGAACTTATTTTGCCCTTTGGATCAAGTCTGAATGCCTCCCAGGCTGTATAACCCCTGTGGTTTAGCGCTTCTATTTGATTATAATAATAATAATAATAATAATGAATGCCTCCCATTTCCCAGGTACTACATGATCCCTACAGGTTTAGTGCTTCCTGTGATTAAAATAAAAAAAATTATATGAAACAATTATATCTCTGGCTTTGTCAGATTAGTTTTAACATAGTGTACTGCTACATATGAACCTTATACAAACCTCTTGCCTGTATTTAAAAGGACTAAAATTTAACCCCAAAAGATGATTTTCAACAATGTATATAATTTTACATGCTTATATTTTATTGTGTTAATTGTGTATACAGAAATTCTTAGTTGACTTAGTGTAAAATATTGGTAATCATACATGGGTGAATATTTTGTTGCTGAAATTTAGTTTTCTTCAGAAGTTTTAATTGTAATCATTTTTAGATCGACCTTGACTTGAGGGTCATATATTAAAAAAAAATTGTGGATCATGTAGAAAGTTACAGTATGGTGAGGTCTAGTACATAATTTAAAGTTAGTTTCAAACCACTTAATAAAATTTCAGAATATAAGTTTTTGCTAAGGCTATACAGCATTAGAACAATTATTTTTTAGGATCACATTTTTATTCAAATATAATCTACAAGACTAGATATACACCAGTATTTCTAGAATGTTAATGCAATCTTTGACTGACACAGTTAACCCTTTCAGGGTCCAAGTCCATTTTTGGAAGGGGTGCACCAGTGTCCAAGAATTAAAAAAAAAAATTTTTTTTTTTTCTTATGAAATGGTAGAGAATCTTTTTCTGAAGGTATAAAACAAAAAGTACGAAATTTGATTGAAAATTCACGAATTTATGCTCTTGCGAATTTTGATGCGTCAGTGATATTTATGCATCGGTGATTTTGCCAACTTTGACTCCCATTTTAGGCCAATTACATTATTCCAGTCGACCAAATTCTTTGCTATTTCACTAGTATTACTTCTATTCTATCGATTGAGCACAAGAAATCGCTCGGTCAACTGTTTCAACTACAAAATAAAATGATTGGAAATTGGTAATTTAGCCAATTAACTCAAAGTTCAAAATATTCCAATTTCAAAATAGGGTGCAGAATAAACAATGCAGGCATTCCTGGCACTAAACTAACATTTCCTCTGTTCATTAGTTACGTTTTCAGTCTTTACAAATGAATTCCATTTTGATTTTTTATTCACATAATGAATTTTTATTCAAACCAAAAAATGGAAGATTTACTGTTATGCAATATTGTAATAATTGTACAAATAATATCACCACATTTGTGAACGTATATTAGACGTGTGAGGTCATTTGTTTACTCTTGAACATTGGCAAAAATTTAACATTTCCGCTACTTTGAGCTCAGTTTCAAGCCATTTCTAATACTAAAACCAATCAAAATCATCTCTATATCTGTAATATATCTTCCATTCTTTCAAATGAGATCAAGAAATCGCAAATAAAACTATAAAAAGTACACGAAAAAACACTGTAAAGTCGCTGTTTTAATCGAAAATTACGGTTTCAGTTTTTTCTCTCTCATTATGCACTGTGTGCTTCAGGATTTGTTTTATGTGGTGCACACTTACCACATAGATGTATTCTTTCATATCCAGGCCCAAATTTACCGCTCACAGCTTATCTGAGTGAGCTGAGCTCATGACGTAGAACTACGGTTTGGACCCTGAACTCAAAGCCGTAGAACTACGGCACGGACCCTGAAAGGGCTAATGGATTTCTATTTTTAGTTCTAATTATAATACTAGTGTATCCCTGTAAACATTTATATCTTTTCGTTGTACAGTATTCAGAAGAACAGTTAATGCAGGGGAAAAATTCAGACAATTTTCATAAAAAAATACAAAATTCTAATTCTTAATAAACATGGTTGCAAACATCACAGTAATCAGACACACCTCATTTATTTGAAACTGTAGGGATCAATTTACAGTGGACCCCCGGATTTCGTCAATAATTCGTTCCAGAATGCTGTTCAAGTGCCGTTATCGAATGAATTTGTTCCCATAAGGAATAATGTAAATTAGGTTAGTCCTTTTAGACCCCCAAAAATACACTTACAAAAATACACTTACATAATTGTTCGAGATGGGAGCAGTACGAAATCCGGGGGTCCACTGTATTTGTTTTACAGCACACAATATGATACAGTGCTAAACCCAATAAAGTCAAACAACAACAAATTTAGATTCATCATGAAATGCCCCCACCATATAAAACAAGGAAAATATTGGCCTCTTCATCCAGGAACTGTTTGAGAGACAGTGCAGTAGCCTCACAGAAAATGGAGCCTAATTTCAGGGACAAAACCCAGAAGAAAACTAAATCAGATTGCTTTCAAAGGTGATCCTCTGAACAGGAGCCAATTCAGAATGTGCTGATACTATGCACTGAGTGTCTGCAAGTATAAAATCTAAAGTGAAAGTATGCAAACATGAGCAAAGAAATGCAGTGAACTAGATGAAGGCAAATGCTTCACAAACTGAAAATGTTACCATCTGAAAACAATGTTTTGAAATACTAAATAATAAACAATGCTGTTACAAAAACTGCCCTGCTTTCCAAGTGAAAGGAATACTGTTGGTCATTCAGCACTGCATTACATCACATTGCTGAAGAATTTAATTTTTTGAAGTTTAATAAATTATTCTATGGTACCATTTTTTTTTCTGATGGATAAATAGTACATTCCTCGTCCTTTTTTTCTGAACCACTTAAATGTCGGGCACTTATTGCACTTGATAGTGTAAATATCTTTTACACTGCTATGTTATTGCAATTACCAGCATGGTGTTAATGCACAGACATTAATCTGATTAGTCAATCTTTTTGTAATTACAGCAAAATGCTCCCAAAATAGCTAAAGTTGTCTAGCTCGATTGTGACTTGTAAACATTGACCACTAGGTCAAGGAGGGCCACAACAACATTTGGCATTTTGAGTGCCAGTGAGGGCCTCTTAATCCAAGGAAGTGGACCCATCTTCCCTTTGGTTCAAACCTGATTGCCTCCCATTCCCTGTGACCCCATGGGTTTAGAATTTCTCCCCAATAATAATACAAAATAATCAAAATCAGCATTAAACCCAAATTTCTCCCTGATAATAAAAATAATACAGTGGACCCCCGCCTAACTAACACCCCGGAAATCGTACAATTATGTAAGTATAATATTGTAAGTGCTTGTGGAATTGTATTTTTGGGGGTCTGAAATAGACTAACCTACGTGACATTATGTCTTAAGGAAGTAAATTCGTTCGGTAATGGCACTTGAGCAGGCTTCTGGAATGAATTTTGTTCGTTAGGCAGGGGTCCACTGTATAGAAAAAAAGTTGCCAGCTTCATGTAATGAAAAGTTTTGGTTATATTACCACGTGTGAGATGGCAATTTTTTTTTCAAGTTAGATTGGAATTTTCAGTTTGAAGAACATCAGATAAATGAGGTTTCACCATGCATAATTGACCACAATTTACACATTGAAGTAAATACTCATATACACCTATAATTGAACTGAAATACAGTTGTCCCTCGGTTTTCGCCGAAAAATCGTTCCAGAATGCTGCTCAAGTGCCATTACCGAACGAATTTACTTCCTTAAGAAATAATGTCACGTAGGTTAGTCTATTTCAGACCCCCAAAAATACACTTTCAACAGCACTTACGAAAATACACTTACATAAATGTAAGAGTTTGGAGATGCACGAAAACCGAGGGACCACTGTATACACATGCTTTTAATCTTAACATCCTGGTGTTCACAGTCAACCACATTGCCTCACCTATCACATTCACCACCTCACAAGCAAAACATTCACAGAATGCTTTCACAAATATAAAACTATCTCAACCTGTGCAGCAAGGTGCTCCTTTATGTTATGTCAGATTTTCATAACTATAAAGCAGATAAAATTACTATTTATGAAGTTATTGTTGTGTTTAAGTGAATGTTATATTTTCTTCTGTATTATAGTACCAATCATAAAATTTTAAATATTTTGTTACACTGTTCAATAAATATTTATTATTTCATAATTATGATTTTTTGTTTCTGAAACTGAACATCATAAAATCATCCATATTTATACTCCATACATTGGAAGAATGTCATCATTTTTTGTAAATAAACATTAAAATCAACTGTGTTTTCTTATCACAAATTGCACTCTATGGTTTTGTATAATTATTGTAATATAGAAACAAAATACTAAACCCTGTATTGTAGTCTTAAGGTGCCTTAATACTGATGCATCCTTGATCCAAGGAATTAGAATTATCCTCCCTTGGAACAAATTTAATTACAGTGGTACCTCGAGTTACGATATTTTTTCGTTCGAGAATGCTGTTCAAGTGCCATTACCAAACGAATTTATCCCCATAAGGAATAATGTAAAATAGACTAGTCCTTTTACACCCCCAAAAATATACTTACAAAAGCATTTAAAAAAATAAACTTACATAAAAGGGCGATTTTGGGGACCATCGTAACTCGAGGTACCACTGTACTTCCTTTTCCTCAGGCACTGTATGACCCCTATATTATTATTATTACAATCATAACTAAACGCTAAACCCATAAGGGTTATACAGCGCTATATGACCCCTATAATAGTAGCAGGATAGTGGTGCAGCATTATTATTTTTGTCACAATAATGATCCAAACCTGTGCTACATCATACAGCATCACATGTTAAGGGGTGATGGTAGCATAGGATTATTATTATTATTAAATTGACAGGGAAGCACTAAACCCTTAGGGTTCATAGAATCTGGGGAGATAAAAACAGATTTGATTTGAGGAAAAGGACAGCTCCAATTCTTTGGATCAAGATCCCTCTTCTGACATCAAGGTACATCCCTTGAAAGGTGATGGCAGAGGAAAGTGTGAAGGGTAAGTTTATGTTGCAAACAGGTTTGTCAAAGTTGGTGCAATAAGTCAGTTTTAGTTAAGAATTCATACTATGAGTTGAAGGTGGGTGACATTTCCGGAGGGCACCAGGGCATTGAAAGGTCAGAAATACAGTACATTCTACATGGTATTTGACGAACAGTGCAATCAAAAGATGTTTGACCATCAACAAGACTATGATTCTCACAGGCACTGGGTGTCTTGTGTATCAAATGTATGGTAGCTCTAATATCATTTATCACAACCAACAGTGACAGGAGCACGTTGACCAGAAACATAGATGCAATTGGGGCTGGGACAATAACAAAACTTTTGCCAATACATACCAATATTCAGTTTTAAGCATGCTGATACCAATACCATCAAACTTGGCCAATCCCCAAAGATACTGGTACTGATACCATCAAAATTAGTTGATATCCACCTATACCAATACCTCGGCACACCCCTAATTGTGAGTGATTTTATTAAAAACAACTTTTCATTAACTTGGATTATCTAAAATGCACAGACAGAATCGTGGAATATAGTATTTGGAGGGGGAAAAAAGTTAAAAAGCTATGGGAGATTGGAAAGACTTAAACTGGAGACCCCTCAAAGAGAAAGGGAGGGTTCCCTGATGCCAGTGAGGAACTCGATTCAAGGAATAATGCCTAACCTAACCTCTCCACTGAACTGACCCCTCAAGGAAGGTTCCTTGATGATGGTGAGGGGCTCTTAATCTAAGGAATTGGATCTGTGCTCTGGTTCCCTGAATTAAGCCTGAATACCTTCCACATTCCCCCCCCCACAGGCTCTGCATAATCCTACGGGTTTAGCGCTTCCCCTTGATTATAATAATAATAATAATTCACTGAACTGAACCCAATTGCTTCCCGTTGCCCCAGACGTAGTATAACCCCGGCAAGTTTAGCTCCTTCCCATGAATATAACGACAACTTAACTGATTAACCCTTTCAGGGTCGAGAGGCCCTCTCTCAAACTCGTTCTCAGGGTCGAAAAATATTCGAAAAAAAAAAAAATCTTATGAAATGATAGTTTTTTTTTTTTTTTAAATATTATAGGCTAAAAAGAAAATTTTGCGATCAATACTTACTGAGATATGGAGGCGTGAAGTTGACAGAAAATGAACCGCTTACGGCACCATCGCTGACTGCCGGTCACCCGGTAATTGTTTATTTTCTTTTTTCTTTTTTTCTTTTTCAAATAACTTTTATGGCCTGTGAGACCAATATAAGGCCTGTTTTTTTATATACGTATTCACTTCTTGTATACGTGAACTACACAATAACTGCACAAACATTGTTGTCAATACATATATTGTTTACAAAACATGTTTACACAAACCAACAACATAAAATGTTAAAATGTTGTTTATTACTATTTTTACTCTTTTTGTTTACTATTATATTCCCTAAAGTGTTAACTCTCATTGTTTACTATTATATTCCCTAGTTTTTATTTTTAAAAAATCTAACTGCCACAGTTCATATACGTATTAATTTTTATTATAATAATTAAGGTGCTAACTCAGGTACTAATTTACTTTACTTTCATTGTTTGCTATCATTTTCCCTAGCTCCTTTATTCCCAGCTTTAGTAAACTACCATAGTTCAATTAATTGCATTTGTATAAATTGACTAAGGTACAAATTCACGTGCCAAGAACTCTGTCAAATACCCTATATCTCTACAAACTCTTATTAAAAATTTGTAATAATCAAATAGTTCCTAAGAATTTAATCTAGTACCATATTATTAAGTTTAGTATTATCTATTATTCTCAGGTCTAGTTATAGAATCACATCAAATCTTATGATTACAGGAATTGATCCTGATATCAACCTATTATTAAATGACTTACATGATTCC
>WNWK01002317.1:142500-216180 GCA_009830355.1 Cherax destructor | reverse complement strand
AGTCACAGGGACCCCTTGGGGGCCAGTTTGCCCGGCTGTTTTTCCCCAGTTGTTTCCCCAGGATTTTTTCCCCCGGGCGAAGCGACCCCGGGCCCCCTTTCCCGGGGGGATAGGCTCCCAGAGCAGGTTTGTGGATGGGCGTTGGGGCCCGGGCCCCCCCCGGCCCCTTTTTTGTTTGTTTTTTCTTCCGCCCTCCCCCGGGGGGGTTTTTTGGAAAACCACACCTGGAAGACAAACAAAGATGGTTTTCCCGAAATGGGACACCCTGTCCAAACCCCTAAAAAATTTTTTTTTTCCCCAAACCACCTAAAACCCCAAAAAATAAATTTTCCCCCCAAATTGTAAATATTTACATATTTGGAGAATTTAAATTTTCTTGGGGAAAGGGGTTGTCATGTCCCCTGGGAGGTTGACCCCCGGGACCCCTTACCCCCAGTGGGCCCCCCACACCCCCCATAACCCTTTTGCCCATAGGCCCGACCACGCAAAACAACCCATCCCCCAAAAAACCCGGGGGAGCCGGAAGTCAATACTGCGCCGTAAACGAGAAAAAATTAATTTTTTTCCCCCGAGAATGGGGACTGCGTGCGGAATGGCGGCCCGCCCCCTTTTTTGAAAATGATATCAGCCCCCCCTCCCTCCCCCCAAAACCGCCCCCCAAAGGCTATTTTTCGTTTTATCCCGCCATCGAATAGAGTCCGTATTCCTCCCCCCCCGTTTTTCAAATTTCCGGGCGTGATCCGAAATTTTTCCCTCCTTGGGGACCCCGCCCGGGGCCCCGAGGGGCCCCATTTCACAGCAAAGCGGTTTTCCCCCCACCCCAAATATATTTTTTTGGGGCCCCCAACATGTCGTGTATATCAAGCCCCAACATGCCTTATATTAACCCAAAATTTGTGTATATCTCGATTTATTTATCCGGGAAAAAAGATTTCTTGTCACCCGCCTGGGGGGCCTTTTTTGCCGTTCTTACGTAATTGGGGGGGGACCCCAACCAAGATGGAAAGGGGATTCGTTGGCCGGGGGGGGTTTAAACGATGTTTTGGCGGGCCCCAAACGAGAAATAAAAAATAAAAAAGAGAGAAAGAGAGAAGAATAAAAACGGGAAAAAACCCTTAAAAAAATTTTCCGAATCGAAGGAGTTTGGGAGGGGGGGAAAGGGGGAAGGGGGGGAAAGAGGGGGGGGGGAGGGAGGGAAGAAGGGGATGGGGGGGGGGGGATGGAAGGGGGGGGGGGGGGGGTAAAAAGATGGAAAAAAGGGGGAAGGGGGGGGAATTATGAAGGGGGAATAAAATAAGGAAAAAGGGGAAAAGGGGAAGAGGGGTGGGGGGAAGGGGAGAGGGGGGAAAAAAGGGGGGGAAAAAAGGGGGGGAAAAGGGGAAAGGGAAGGGGGGGAGGGGGAAAAAGAGGGGAGAGAGAGAGAGGGGGGATTGGGAGAAAAAAAAAAAGATGAAGAAAAAAAAAAGAAGAATAGGGAAAAAATTTTAAATTTTTTAATTTTTTTTCATCATCATCAAAATTTTTATTATTATTGTTAATTATTTTTTCCCCAAATTTGGAAATTTTTATTTTTTCCCAAATTCCTTGGGATCAAGACTTTTCAGCAGCATTAAGACAACATCCCTTTTTGTGGAAGGTGTGAGGTTGTGTGGGGGAAAAAGGGGAAAAAAATTTCCCTTTCCTCCTTCCCCTTTCCTCGCATCAAACCTGATTGCCTCTCGTTCCCCAGGGCTTTTCGACCACTGGGGTTTAGTGTTTTCCTGCACCAATTGGGGGAGGGTTTAAAAAAACCCCCAAACCCATTTTAACCCCCCCCCAACCCAAAAAAAAACCCCCATCTAACCAACCTTCCCAACCCCCCAAATTCCAAAGAAGAAAACCCCCCCTTGAAAAGTAACCCAACTTAACCTAGTTTCCTGACCTTTAATCACCCAAAAGAAAAACCTTTTTTTTTTTTACAATTTGGGTTTTCAACCATATTTAAAATTAAATTTTTTTTTTTATAACAATAATTCAAAATTATTGACATTCATTGTTTACTTTATTATGTTGACCGTCAAAATATATTTGATAATTTTTTTTAGTCATTTTTATGGAAATTGGGTTTTAAAAATCCTCATTAATATATAATGATTCTAAAAAGCAAAAAATTTTCAATTTTCCCAAAAATTGATAATAAAGAAGGTTAACGATATATAAAATATAGTTTACCCATTTTATTATTATTGTTTGGAAACGCTAAACCCATAGGGGGTTATAACAGCGCCTGTGTTGGGGGAGAAAGGGGAATATTTAGGGGAAATGGGAAAACAGATTAATTCCCGGGGTCAAGAGCCCCCCACCCCCAAAGGGAAACCCCCTTTAGGGGTCGTTTTTTTTAAAAAGCCCAAAAAGGTTGGTTTTAAAAAAAACAAAAAAAAAAGAAAAGAACGGGGGTATAGTATGGGCCGGGAGTGTAGTGTGGACCCGGTGTATTAGAAAAGTTTCGATCCGGAGCCTTTATCATTTTGATTTTCAATTTTTCGGTATCTAATAACAAGGTTTATACCCCAAAAAACCCTGTATATACATGGGGACATATTCAATTCTCGGTATAAACCCCCAAAATATCTGTGATGGATATAGTAACGTGTTGAGAATTTCCCCTGTGATGAGCTTTTTTTAAATTTTTAAAAAAGATCTACGCAGAGCGAAACGTTTATCGATAAAAGGTTTCTTGTTGAAGTGTGTGTTTTTTGGGGAGCACTGGGGCCCCCAAAGAAAATGTTCGGAAGAACCGGTTTCCGGGCTTGGGGGTCATGGAGGTGGAAGGAGTCCCCAAACCTTTAAGGGGGGAGGATGGTTTTGTTTTTTCTTTTTTACTGGGTTAATTTTAGCTGACGGGGAGAGAGAGAGAGAGAGAGAGAGGAGAGAGAGAGGAGATTTGGGAAAAACGAGCTAAACAGAATTTGAATAATTAAGATCTTGGGGGTGAATAAACATGACAAAAATCTCTGAGATGGCAGGAGTAGGTGGAAAGAAAGGAGGAGGAGAAGGAGGAGACAGAGCAGGAAGAAATGGAAGACAGGTGATATTTACACCCGTCAATACCACCTGTCAAATGTTTTTATCCACCTATCAATCTAGAAAGGTTAATATTTATTCTCTCACCAGGTGTTGATCACGTTATTGATACCAGAGGCATTTGCATGAGTATTGAAAGGAAGAAAAACCGCAGGAGAGGTAGTGACGTCGCACGCGAGCCGTGGTTGTGGTTGTGGTTGTGGTTGTGGTTGTGGTGGTAGTGATGGTGGTAGTTTATACACACACACACACACACACACACACCAGCTGCTTCAAACATACGCTGCTACCCAAGTATTCCCCTTCAAGCCCCCTCAGCACAAATTGCAGGGGGAGTGGCATGTTTAATAGATAAACAAAGGGGTGGTGTGTGTGTGTGTGTGGGAAGCAAGGAGTCCAGAGCGCACACAATGATCTTTGGGGTTGCTAAGGTGCTCTCTCTCTCTCTCTCTCTCTCTCTCTCTCTCTCTCTCTCTCTCTATCTATCTATCTATCTATCTATCTATCTATCTATCTATCTATCTATCCATCTGTCTCTCATGCTCTCACTCTTCTATACTCTCTCTCCACCTCTAATTCTTTTATCTCTCCACTATCCTAGTTTCACTCTTCCATCTCTCAAAATATCTCCCGTCTTCTCTTTTCCTTTCACTGTCATCCTCTTTCTTCCCATTACATCTACAAGTCTCTGAAACACTGATATTCCTTAGAATGAAAGACGTACTTAGACGTCCTTAGAATGAAAGACTGTACTAGTCACTAGTACATTATGTAAACAGACGCCTCGTTAAGACACTGCTCATGACTATTGTCGTATTCAATGCTCAATAAAAAGTGCCACAGATCACAACATTTTGAAAAACTAAAATTAAAGTTAATCCAAAAACTGAGTTAAATACTTTTAAAAACCAAAGTAAACAACTTCAAAAAAGTAAACTACAAAAGTCAAAGTAAACCACAAAAACCAAAGGAAACCACAAAAACCAAAGAAAATCACAAAAGCCATCCTATCCACGTTTGAGAAAGTGATTCAGTTACCAATGACTCTCTGATTCAGTAACTAATGACTCCCTGATTCAGTAACTAATGACTCACTGATTCAGTAACTAATGACTCACTGATTCAGTAACTAAGACTCACTGATTCAGTAACTAATGACTCCCTGATTCAGTAACTAATGACTCCCTGATTCAGTAACTAATGACTCCCTGATTCAGTAACTAATGACTCCCTTATTCAGTAACTAATGACTCCCTGATTCAGTAACTAATGACTCCCTGATTCAGTAACTAATGATTCCCTGATTCAGTAACTAATGACTCCCTGATTCAGTAACTAAGTCTCCCTGATTCAGTAACTAATGACTCCCTGATTCAGTAACTAATGACTCCTTATTCAGTAACTAATGACTCCCTTATTCAGTAACTAATGACTCCTGATTCAGTAACTAATGACTCCCTGATTCAGTAACTAATGACTCACTGATTCAGTAACTAATGACTCACTGATTCAGTAACTAATGACTCCCTGATTCACAAGTAGAGACTGAAGCCTCGCCATTGACATGAAAGTCACCGATCGAGACCCGATCCATTATCCATTTCCTGATAAAAGCCCACAACAGTAGTGTCCAAGCAGAGAGGCGGAGCCCAGGAGCTGAGGCTCGACCCCTACAATCACAAAATACGTGAGTACAAATAGGTGAGTAAACGAGGCAAAAAAAAAGTGGAAAAAAATGAAAGTGTAGGGGAACTAAGATACACACACACACACACACACACACACACACACACACACACACACACACACACACACACACACACACACATATTGGTTGTTTGTCATCAGCTGGTGGCCGAGCATTCAACCACATCTCTGACACACAATAATACCTGTCATATATTTTATAGTGCTCAATCACAATGAAAACAAAATATATTAGTGAAAGAAATACAGTGAATAGGTTATATTATTATCGACAAGAAACGAAAGTGGATATACGCCAGAACATCACATTGAGTTGGACAATCTACAGGATACTACACGCTGGCCAAGCTGCATCGCATCGCAAGTATTCACCTATGCGTGGTTTTCGGGTGTCGGGAGTAAGATCCAATTACCTAACCGCTAAGCTGTTTGTGAACGGTCAACTCTCATAGTAAGATAAGGAATAGGATATCAAGTACTCAGTAACAAATAGCAATTGGTAATTTCTAGTAGAAAAGGGCGAGCAGACAGGTGAATCATAGAATACATTAACTGGTAGATCAGGTGTGTCAGGTCAGGCCAGGTAGAGGAGCACTGTAGACTACGTGTTACTCGCAGACCTCACATACCACTCATACACATAAACAATTTCACCACTCTTTTCACACAATAAATCCACACATATAGTTCACACACACACACACACACACACACACACACACACACACACACACACACACACACACACACACACATTAACTGGTAGGTCAGGTGTGTCAGGTCAGCCAGGTAGAGAAGCACTGCAGACAACGTTCACTCCAAACTCCACATACACACCCATACACCATAACACACAATTTCACCACTACTATTCACACATACATATACACACAAACATACATACACACACACATCACACACACACAAAACTAACATACACACACAAAAAAAAACTAACACACACACATAACTAACGTGCACACACACACACAACACAAAACTAACACACACACACACACATACACATACACACAAAACTAACACACACACACAAGGCCCACACACACTCCCCTGCTCCCTCCACCCACCTCTCCCCCACTCCCTTCCCTGAACCCCCTCTCTCACCCACCTCCTCCCCCTCTCTCACCCACCTCCTCCCCCTCTCTCATCCACCTCCTCCCCCTCTCTCACATAGCTCCTCCCCCTCTCTCACCCACCTCCTCCCCCTCTCCCTCTCCCATTCTCTCTCCACCTCTGCTTCTCCCTCCTTCACTCTCTCCTCATAATCCCCCTATTTCCCCCTCCCCACCTCTCTTCCATTTCCCCACTGTCTTCAGTTTCTTCTCTCCCTCCCTCCACCCCCACACAAACACACAGGCAATCACACCACAAAACAACCACACAGAAATACATAGTTTTCACTCTGTGCATCTTAAAATAAAAAATAAAAAATGGGGTCCCAGAGAGCAGGACGGAAAACTAGGGGACTGGAGGATGAGTCTGCAAAGGAAGATTGGGCAGCAGAGCTCATGAAAAGGGAACATGAGTGGGGAAGGAAGCTAGAGGAGCTTAGCATGAAAATGGAGGAGAGGATAGCTGCAGAAAGTAAGATAAGGGAGGAGAGGATAGCTGCAGAAAGCAGGAAGTGGGAAAAGCAAGTCACAACAGCAGAGGCTAAGATACAGAGATTAGAAGAAGAACTGAAAAATTTGAAACAGCCAGTAGAACTAAAAAGCAATGTGGACATGGTATCAGAAACTGCTACCTCAGTCACAAAGAAGAGGACTGTAGAGAACGAGTAAAACTGAATGCAGAGGCTATATCAGACCATCGTGGAGCCCGAGAGAAAGAGGATCACATCAGGAACAATCGAGGGAGTGTAGTAAAAGGGAGAGCTAAGCAATATGTAGAAGCCCTAACAGACCACAGCAGTGCACAGGGAAAGTTAAGAAGGAAAGCGACAGGCCACTGGGCAAAGGGATAACAGACAGTGAAGAGATTGAAGAAAGGAAAGCTTCAATGGAGGCAACTAAATCGAATCAGGGGTTACACAGGGATAGGCAGTGGGAGAATGAAAGAGAGATCAGTCTTTGTTTATGGGCTCCATGAAGCTGAAGGGGAAACTTACGAAGCAAGAAGACAAGGGGAGAAAAATGCGATTGAAAACATCATGAAAGCAATAGGAGAAGATGACATGACCCAGCTGGCAAATTTTCTGAGAATAGGGGATTTGCAAGAGGAAGAATCCGGCCAGTCAAAGTAATTTTCAAAGCAGAATTGACTCGAAACAGGATCCTGCAGGAGAAAGCAAGACTAAGGGATATGTCAGAGTACCGGAGGGTGTATCTCGACCGCGACAGAACACGGGAAGAAAGACAGAAACTGAAAGAGAGGGTACAGAGACAAAAAGGGGGAAAGAGAGATGGACAGGAGAACCCAGACTCAGGAGGAAGCTCTAATACAACCACCTTCAGATGTTCCCCAACCTGGACAACCCCAATGCAACCAAACAACCTAACCCAAAACACACATGCCATACCCAATGATTCCACCCACCTCAGTACAAACTCCACCTTCACACCAACCACCCATAGTTCCCCATCAGATCTCCCACTTTCCCAACCCCAACATACCCCCCAGACTACGGTTTTAGAAAAGAAGTTAAAGGTTTGGTATACAAATGCAGATGGTATAACAAATAAATGTGAGGAGTGGCATGAAAGAATAAAGGAGACATCCCCAGACATAATAGCACTCACAGAAACGAAACTCACCAGGATGATAACAGATGCAATCTTCCCACCCGGATATCAAATCCTCAGGAAAGATAGAGGGAGCAGAGGGGGAGGAGGAGTTGCACTGCTCATTAAGAACAGGTGGGGATTTGAGGAAGTGGAAGGAATGGATGGAATGGGTGAAAGGGACTACATAGTAGGAACAATTCAGTCTGAAGGCCATAAGGTGATAATTGCTGTAATGTACAACCCGCCACAGAACTGCAGGAGGCCAAGAGAAGAATACGACGAGAGCAACAGAGCAATGGTAGACACACTAGCCGAGGTAGCCAGAAGAGCCCACATGGGGAGAGCAAAGTTACTAGTTATGGGTGATTTCAATCACAAAGAGATTGATTGGGAAAACCTAGAGCCCCATGGGGTCCTGAATCATGGAGAGCCAAGATGATGGATGTGGTACTGGAAAACCTCATGCATCAACATGTTAGAGACACTACCAGAGAGAGGTGGGGATGATCCAGCAAGACTGGACCTAGTATTCACCTTGAGTAGTTCGGACATCGAGGATATCACGTATGAAAGGCCCCTTGGAGCTAGTGATCATTTGGTTCTGTGTTTTGATTATATAGTTGAGCTACAAGTGGAGAGGGAGCAGGAATAGGAAGGGAGAAACGAAACTACAAAGGGGGACTACACAGGCATGAGGAACTTCCTACAAGACGTTCAATGGGAGAGAGAATTGGCAGGAAAACCAGTAAAAGAAATGATGGAATATGTGACAACCAAATGCAAAGAGGCAGAGGAGAGGTTTGTCCCCAAGGGAAACAGAAGTAATGGGAAGACCAGAACGAGTCCTTGGTTCACCCAGAGGTGTAGGGAGGCAAAAAGTAAGTGTAATAGAGAATGGAAAAAGTACAGAAGACAAAGGACCCAGGAAAATAAAGAGATTAGCGAAGAGCCAGAAACGAATATGCACAGGTAAGAAGGGAGGCTCAGCGACAATATGAAAATGATATAGCATCAAAAGTCAAGTCTGACCCGAAGCTGTTGTATAGCCACATCAGGAGGAAAACAACAGTCAAGGACCAGGTAATCAGGCTGAGAAAGGAAGGTGGGAGTTCACAATAAACGACCAAGAGGTATGTGAGGAGCTCAACATGAGATTTAAAGAAGTATTTACACAGGAGACAGGTAGGACTCCAGGAATTCAGAATAGGGAGGTATACCAACAAGTGCTGGATGAAATACACACAACCGAGGAGGAGGTGAAGAAGCTGCTATGTGAACTCGATACCTCAAAAGCGGTGGGACCGGACAACATTTCTCCGTGGGTCCTTAGAGAGGGAGCAGAGATGTTGTGTGTGCCACTAACACAAATCTTCAACACATCCATTGAAACTGGGCAACTACCTGAGGCGTGGAAGATGGCAAATGTAGTCCCAATTTTAAGAAAGGAGACAGACACGAGGCATTAAACTACAGACCTGTGTCACTGACGTGTATAGTATGCAAAGTCATGGAGAAGATCATCAGGAGGAGAGTGGTGGAGCACCTAGAAAGACACAAGCTTATAAACGACAACCAGCACGGTTTCAGGGAAGGAAAATCCTGTGTCACAAACCTACTGGAGTTTTATGATAAGGTAACAGAAGTAAGACACGAGAGAGGGGTGGATAGACTGCATTTTTTGGACTGCAAGAAGGCGTTCGACACAGTTCCTCACAAGAGGTTAATGCAAAAGCTAAAGGATCAGGCACACGTAACAGGAAAAACACTGCAATGGATCAGAGAATATCTGACAGGAGGCAACAACGAGTCATGGTACGTGACGAGATGTCAGAGTGGGCACCTGTGACGAGTGGAGTTCCACAAGGGTCAGTCTTAGGACCTGTACTGTTTTTGGTATATGTGAATGACATAACGGAAGGGATAGACTCAGAAGTGTCCCTGTTTGCAGATGATGTGAAGTTAATGAGAAGAATAAAATCAGTCGAGGATCAGGCAGGACTACAAAGAGACCTGGACAGGCTGCAAGCCTGGTCCAGTAACTGGCTCCTTGAATTTAACCCTGCCAAATGTAAAGTCATGAATATCGGGGAAGGGCAAAGAAGACCGCAGACAGAGTATAGTCTAGGTGGCCAAAGACTGCAAGCCTCACTCAAAGAAAAAGATCTTGGGGTGAGTATAATACCGAGCACATCTCCTGAGGCACACATCAATCAGATAACTGCTGCAGCATACGGGCGGCTGGCAAACCTAAGAATAGCGTTCCAATACCTCACTAAGGAATCATTCAAGACTCTGTATACCATATACGTCAGGCCCATACTGGAGTATGCAGCACCGGTTTGGAACCCACACCTGGTCAAGCACGTCAAGAAATTAGAGAAAGTGCAAAGGTTTGCAACAAGACTAGTCCCAGAGCTAAGGGGATTGTCCTACGAAGAAAGGTTAAGGGAAATCGGCCTGACGACACTAGAGGACAGGAGGGTTAGGGGAGACATGATAACGACATATAAAATACTGCGAGGAATAGATAAGGTGGACAGAGACAAGATGTTCCAGAGAGGGGACACAGAAACAAGGGGTCATAATTGGAAGTTGAAGACTCCTATGAGTCAAAGGGATGTTAGGAAGTATTTCTTCAGTCATAGAGTTGTCAGGAAGTGGAATAGCTTAGAAAGCGACATAGTGGAGGCAGGAACCATACATAGTTTTAAGACTAGGTTTGATAAAGCTCATGGAGCAGGGAGAGAGAGGACCTAGTAGCAATCAGTGAAGAGGCGGGGCCAGGAGCTATGACTCGACCCCTGCAACCACAAATAGGTGAGTACACACACACACATGTGCACGTCATAAACGATGCACATATATGTACAAAAATACAGGTAATCACGCATACCAGGGAAAGGGGGAAAGGGGAAAGGGGAAAGGGAGAGAGGGGTTCAAGAAGACAGTTTGAAGTATACGTCAACATGTAAAATTTTTTCAAAGGGCGAATGTCTTGATGCCGGTCAAGGGATCTTGATTCTACGACTTTTAAATACCCTCCGCTTCCGTGGATCAAAAACTGATTTCCTCCCATTCCCAAGATGATGTATGATCCCTAAGAAGAAGAAGAAGAATTTGATTGCAGTAAATGATGATGGAAGAAGCAGTCAGTCTCAGAGGGATGTAAATTAAATTTCGTGCATGAGAATGGTCGCCGAGTGGAACGAAATAGAGGAGAAAGTAGTGGAGACCAGCCCATACATGCACACACACACACACTGAAGAGGCGGGGCCAGGAGCTATGAATCGACCCCTGCAACCACAATTAGGTCAGTAAACACACACACACATATAGCAGGAGGACCCAGAAAGGTTGACACACCAACAATGCCTTCCTTCATGGGCACACTGCACGAAACTCATTCTAAATTGAATTACCTTATAGACCCGACAATCAAGTATTTCATTATAACTAATAAATAATGATAACACCTCCAGACCTATAATGTAGTGGGTGCTTTGTTATTAATTCCGAGTTGTTGCTTTAAGCGGGTGTCACCTCGTTCTAAGGTGAGTCTCTATTAAGTCGATTTTGGGTTAAAATATTGAAAAGCGTGTGTGGGTGTGTGTGGGTGAGCGTTTGTGGGTGTGGGTGAGCGTGTGTGGGTATGTTTATGGGTTAGTGCATGGGGGTAATTGTGGGTGAATATGTGGGTGGTGGGTGGTGTGTGTGTGTGTATGTGTGAAAATAAACGGGACAAAGCACCGACACAATAGAAAAAGAGACAAAAAATATAGTGTAACTGACAACGTTTCGCCCACACAGTACATTTTTTATCAAGTCAAACAAATCTGTTTGTGACTTGATAAAGTCCACTGTGTGGACGCAACGTAAACAATAAATTATCTCAATATAACAAATTTGTACTTTTTTCCAGTGTGAGTGAATGTTGATGTGGGAGGTGAGTGCGTGGGCGAGTGTATGGGTGAGTGTGTGTAGAGGGTAGGTGAGTGTGAGGGTATATTGGCGTGTGCCTGAATGAGTGCGTTTAAAAGTGTGTGAATGAGTTCAGGTGAGTGTGAGCCCACGTTTGAGGGTGTGTCGGTGAGTGCGTGGGTGTGCCGATAAGCATGGATCTAAGTGAGTGCGTGAACACAGAACATAGCGTGTGGCTTGTTGCACAGTAAGAGTTGGTTGTGTTCTCAGTGCAAGCAAGCAAGCAAGGGCCACTTTGACACGCTTCAAGCCTGTCGACTGCACGTGGGTCATTAAGACTGCAATTCACCTGCGGGTATGTTACTTCTTACCACTTAAATAGGGATTGAAACGCCTCTCAGTGTATGTAAACAGAGCTATACACCTTTTGATATATATATATATATATATATATATATATATATATATATATATATATATATATATATATATATATATATATATATATATATGTATGTATATATATAATAATGTAATGAAGCATCAATATGAATCAAAGCAAGGACTCACGGACTCACTGACTCACGGCATAATTTGAGAATGAATCACTGGATTTGACCATAACACTCACCCTATGTGTATTGACTTGGGTGTAAACACCTATTATTCATCATCTTCTTCTTCTTTTTCTAGCTCACTAGCAGCAATATTTTTGTATCATATAACACCCTCATTCCAGACAACTTTAATCCCTAGAATTGGCACTAAAATTAATTTTCCTTAAGGCTTTTCTTAAATCCACAGTTTTTGGTTTTCGTTGATTCTTTGCTTTCACCCACCAATTGTTGTTTTAATTGAGGTTTTGGGCACAGCCACCAAGTCATCGTCCTCGTTGAACCTTTACTGAGACCTACCTATACAACATCCTTACTGAGACGACGTCCACTTCGTTTAAACTGATATAAGGTTTATTATAGCTCTCTTTCTCCGCTCTTCTCTGTACTTTCAAAAGCCGCAAGTCGGTTCTCCGCCAGGATTCATTTACAACCAAGATTCTTTCACGTGCGACAGCGGGGGACGTTGTATATCTCTCCAGTTTCCTGCCAATTTGCAGAGTGTGGACGCCAAAAGCATACACAGCGGTGCAATTTACTAAGCATAATGACAAAGGCAACCGAGAAACCCCCGTGAGGTCATATTAAGCTTCTCGGAGGATAATGATGCCCACTTAGGTGTAAATCTCTCTGTCTAGGTAATTCTACTTTATGGCACCAAAGTGGACTCGATCACCGGCACTTCCTTCGTGGTTCTTTCAGCATATGAGTTACTTTCAAGCTCGTTTTGTACACACACAGGATCCATACATAGCTTTAAGAAGAGGTATGATAAGGCTCACGGAGCTGGGACCTAGTAGGAGCCAGTGAAGAGGCGGGGCCGGGAGCTATGACTCGACCTCTGCAACCACAATTAGCTGAGATAAGTGAGAGAGCACACACACACAGCTATGACTTGACCCCCTGCAACCACAATTAGGTGAGTATATGAGCACACACACACACACACACACACAAACAAACACACACACTGTTTCCAGAAAAGGTTAATCTGGAAACAAAATATTGGGGAATAAAAGACAAACTGTTACAATGGATGAAAGATTATTTTTTTTGGTGGTCTGAAAGTAAAAATGCCAACAGTAATATGAGGAGAAATGCCTTCGTGGGAAAATGTCATGAGTGGGGTCCCACAAGAATCAGTGCTTCTGGTCTCTTAATGTTTTTAAGTTGCATACCTTTCAAGGAAGCAGAGAGGGGTGCCTTGATGCTTAAAGGGCTCTTGATTAAAGGAACTCAAGCTATTCTCCTCTTCAATCAAACTTGATTCCCTTATATTCCTCAGGTGTTATATAACCTCTACGGGTTTAGTGCTTCCTTATGAATACAACAAAAATAATAATGATGATAATAATAATAATAATAATCATAATTATATTTGTATTATTAATAATATTAATAATAATAATACTAAGATTAATAATAATAATAATAATAATAATAATAATAATAAAAAATATAAAACAAAGTGTAATGTAAAGTGGAAAATAATAATTCTTGTAAAAATTAATATAATTTTTTTTATTATTTCTTAAGAACATTACAAACACGTTCGAGGAGAAAATCTCGAGCAAAAGTAACTCTCTTAGAAACCACTAACATATTTTTAGAAATGGAAAATCCAGTCAAGACAGAGAAGAGCGGGTGACCTGCAGTTTCACTGGCTACCAAATAGTCCTTGACACAGGTTAGGTAAGGTTTGTCAGGAAACCTTAGTCGTATGATGACCCGCAGCTGGAGCTTTCGGTCATCTGACCGAGGCCTTCCACTGGCTTACCCCTCCACCATTTTTGCGAGTCACAGACACACTAAAAACTTAAATAAAACCGAGAGGGCAAAGAAAGTTGTCGCAGTGGATAAGGAAATACCTGAAACGAAAGATAAGAAGATAACAGTGAGGGAGGAAACATAGGTGATATAAAGGTGTTCCGTGGCTCAGTTGGCAGCGCACTCAGCTCACATACCGAGTGCCGGCGGTTCGATCCCCGACATTGGTGAAAACGTTGATCATATGTCTTTACACCTGCTGCCCCTCTTCACCTAGCAGTAAGTAGAGATGGTAATATACCTTAGACATAGACTTTGTAAGTAGGATAAGATAGGAAAACGTAGGATAAGATAGGATAACAGCTCTTAGCCTGCAAAAATTAGTGCTTAAAAAAAAAAAAACGTAACGAGTAGAATTCATAAACCTGGATTTTAAGATCACATTGTCATGTTTCATCTTAGAGGAATGGGGAACTCTTGTTCGTCAGATCAAGAGCTCTTCACCAACATCAAAGCAACTACCTCCCTTGCTTCTGCAGACTACACCAACATGCTGCCAATGACGCGAACTGAAAATGGCTGTAATATATTGCTAGACGAGTAATATAACCTGTAAGAATTGTCCAGTAAGTGTCTATTGGGAAGCAGTTCTAGCATGAATAATAATAATAATAATAATAATAATAATAATAATAATAACAATAATAATAATATAATAAATTATTTCCACAAAATTAATATTTTTTACAAAACTGGATGACATTTAGTAGTGTACATGGAAAGCCTCGGGTTATACAGAGCATTTAGAGCAGCGAGGTAATAAAGAAGGGTAACTGGGAAAGGATAACAAGAGACATCATCTTGGGGAAAATAAAGTACCTACAATATTGCACGAAAAATTCCCGTAGGTAGACCTGACTCCGAACCTATCTCTCCCGAGCCCCACCTTACCCGGATGAGCGCCGGCAGCACAAGCAAAGTTGGCGAAATGTAAGAATTACTTTTAGTTAAGAAAAAGGAAATATGTATAGTACTATACACAGCGTTCATAAGTTGATTACACAGTTTCATCAACAGTTATGGCAGACCGAACTGAAGCCATGAGACAGACCCAGAAAAAGTTGAAGCCGTGAGTCAACGCTGAAGCCGTAAGTCAACACTGAAGCCGTGAGTCAACACTGAAGCCGTGAGTCAACGCTGAAGCCGTAAGTCAACACTTGTCTCGACTCACCCAAGTTGAATACCATTCGAGTTGTAGGTATAAGCAAATCTTAGGCCTGCTGCCTCCTGTTCACCTAGAAGTGGAATAGGTACATCAGCGCCGAGTGTTGTGGGTGGCATTCTGATAGGTGGTAGTCTGTCTATAACTGGTTTCCCTAAAACCCACAATATCGCTACACTCAGAATTCATCCTGCCTAATTCTGTTGTATCACATTTCATTGATTTCCCACAAAAACCCATACCACTGTTTCTAGTTTAAAGTCCTAACAGCTCCGTCCACTGTATTGGCCAGTGCCCCCACACCAGCCCTACATAAGTGAACCCCATCCCTGTCATACATGTCATTTCTGCCATAAAAGAGGTCCCAATTGTCTATAAATGGTACTGCAATGTTCTTACAGTGTTTGTTCAGCCAGCAGTTAACACCAATTAACCTGAACAACCATCTGAAGTGAACTGAGGTTGGGTAACAATTCATAACCTTTCAATTCAACGGAGTAACGAGAAAGGTAGCACTGAGTAGCATTCCTGCGACCAGCTCATTGTCTGTACCAGATTGTAAGTGGATTTTTCATAGAATCCAAATGATATACCACGATTCAAAATTCAATCTTATTTAGTATGCCCGTATAAAAGAGAGAGAATAGCTGAACTGAAGCACACATTGTTTGGAACTAACTGCCTTGTTGGAGGTCTCACCAGAAGTGTAAATATTAACTCATCTTTAGATGCGGAAAGTTCTCGCGTGCGGAGCCTCGAGGCTGTTCACTTGTGAGGTCAAGACAAGGTTTTTGTGTAACTACAGGATATAATTCCCTTATAAAAGGTCAAGACAAGGTCTTTGTGTGAGTGACTACAGGATAATTCCTTCATAAAGACTAAAGACAAGGTCTTTGTGTGGCTACAGGATGGTTGGTTCTCTTGCGAAAGGTCAAAATACAGTCGTCGTATATGTACAAGATCAAGACAGTCCATACATAGTGGGATATTCGTGTGTGTGTGTGTGTGTGTGTGTGTGTGTGTGTGTGTGTGTGTGCAGGCACAGGATGGTCGTCTCGTAAACCCACAGTCTAAAATTATTAAAACCACCGGGTTTAATTTCCCTAAATGAAAAATAAAAAAAAGAGCATGTTCCTGCGCACACATCCAATTTTGTAAACAAACCCGTTTCAACGGACTCCCAACTATATCGCCAGTCAGCCACGGGAAGAAAATAGATTTCCAGATTACTCCCATAACAGCGTCTTCCCTCACCTGATACACCATGTCCAAATTACAAATACAGCCCGAAAGAAATCCCGGTAATGTGCCTTTTGATAAACCGTGTACGACAACCGCCCGGGCCAGCGAACAGCAATTACCGGGGTAGTGTACGACAATTACCTGCTCGGTGTACGACAATTACCAGGCGTGCAGTGTAATCATGTGATGCTTATCCCTCATGCAACGCCAAACCTGACATGCTTGTTACTAAAAGAAGGGAAAAAATCAGACATTAATGACTTATTCAATTTAGTGGTAACAGACGGAACTTTCAAGGATGACTAGTTAAAAGGAACTAATTCTGCATATTTCTCTCTCTCTCTCTCTCTCTCTCTCTCTCTCTCTCTCTCTCTCTCTCTCTCTCTCTCTCTCTCTCTCTCTCTCTCTCTCTCTTTCTCTCTCTTTCCCCCGTGTCAAATCTGAAAGAGTGGAGTCAAGTTTCTTTTCACAGGATTTGACGTGCTGTTGGAGTGTGAGCAAGGTAACATTTATTAAGAGATTCAGGGAAAATCCGGTTAGCCGAGTTCACAATGTTGGAAGTACAACCTGTAATCTGAAGGATGGGTTGGAATAACCTTTACAAGAGTATATTGGGTGATAATGATCGGGAATAGCAAAACAAATACATACGGGAATTGACAAAGATTCGCTGATTCTAAAAAGAAATTTGCAGTGTGGGTTCATATAAGCAATGGTCAGTATCAGAGCTGCAAAGAAGACAAATCATATAAATAATGGAAGACAAATAATGTAAACAGTGGAAGAAAATGTAAACAATAGAAGACAAACTATGTAAACAATAGAAGACAACGTAAACAGTGGAAGATAAACCATGTAAACAGTGGAAGATAAACCATGTAAACAGTGGAGGACAAACCACGTAAACAGTTGAAGACAATGTAAACAATGGAAGACACACCAGGTAAACAATAAAAGACAAACTATGTAAACAATAAAAGAAAAATAATGTAAACAATAGAACACAAACCATGTAAACAATAGAACACAAACCATGTAAACAATAGAAAAAAAACCATGTAAACAATAGAAAAAAAACCATGTAAACAATAGAAAACAAACCATGTAAACAATAGAAAAAAAACATGTAAACAATAGAAAACAAACCATGTAAACAATAGAAGACAAGCCATGTAAACACAATGAGAAAATAAAATATCTGGAGGCACATGCCACATCAAAGGCCTGACAACTTGTTTCAGTATCACTAAAAAATTTAGAAGCAGCTAATATATCTTGCAAGGTACTCAAAGAAGGCTTTTAACAAGTGTATTAATAATAGGGAAAGTGCGCTACGATGGAAGGGCAGCAAAGAGAATATAAACAATATAAAAAGAGAGATGATGGAAGTCCCAAAGCAAATTTCTGGAAAATGTTATATAAGAAAAAGACTTGCTGAGAATCTAGACAACACAAAGTTTCTCACAGAGAATCAGCATAAATTCACAACTGGAAAACTGTATCTTACAAACGTTTATTAAGAGGAGAAGAGTGTACTGCATATTCCTTGACTGTAACAAGGCTTTTGAGGTAGTGCTATATAGACGACTACGTCCCAGAAATAGAGACATGAGTCGGGGTAGAAGGAAGGATATTAACGTATATCAGGTACTTCAATAACAGGAGAAATTAGTTACCCTAAGGAATGAAGTGTCAGTCCCACAGGTAGTGGGCTCCATATTGAACAACAGAAGGAATTAGTTACCATAAGAGATGAGGTAAATCAACAAGGGGATAACAGGTACAAAAAATACTTCTGTATATACTTGTTTACGAATCATGTAGAAATGGCGAGATTATAAACGAAAGAGGATAGAAGGAGGCTGCTGCAGAAATACCTGGACAGACTTCAGGAACGATCGAAAAATAGTAAATGAAACTTAACTGGGAGACGGTTAATAGAGACTGATGGTTATAATCATAACCATATTTTTTTTAAAAGACGTGGAGGGGTAAGCCAGTGGAAGGCCTCGGTCAGATGATTAAAAGCTCCAGCTGTGGGTCATATGATTAAGACCCGCGTCAGGAAACACTTGTCCTGTTTCCTGATGAATCTTACCTAACTTAAAACTGAGTACTAAGAAAAAAAAGGGGGAGGATAAAACGTTCAGGGAAATAGTTAAACAAAATAGGGATAACAATTACTGAATATGTGTCATCCAAAATATCAACAGCACAGGAGAACCTTACGAACCTGAGTAGCGTTCAGAAACTAAACACAAAACACAGCTAGCGAGAGAATACGAAGGGTTTTGTGTGGAGATTAGTGCCCGTACTCTGGAAACAAGTTACAAATACAAAAAAAAATGATATAGCTAGATTTTTTCGTCCTGGAGGAATGAAAACGTGGAAGGGATACGATCCCGATATACAAAATACTCCCAGGCATAGACACGATAGACAAAGATAGGCTCTTTACCAAAGGTGGAAAAAGTACCAGAGTGTTTTTATATCACCAGCATGGATCACGGTCCTCATCAAGTACGGTAAGAAAATTGAGAAAGTTTAGAAGTTGGTTTAATAATGACACGAGAACTGAGAGTTTGGATGTGAAGATGAACCAAAGGTTCTGAGGTACGAGAGCAACTCTTACAGCTCTTAGCCTCTAAAACTGATTTGTAAATAATATAAAAAAGGTGTTATGATCACAGCTTATAAGATATACAAATAACCCGAACATAAGAGTAAGAAACTTATGACGACGTTTCGGTCCGTTTCGACCATTATCTAGTTTCTCCCATGTATGGGTTATTTGTGTATTGTTTCATGGTATTGTTTTTTTATTTATAGCTTATCAGAGACTTAGAAACGAGGAAAAAGTAGATGATGATATAATATTCGACGCTGGATTGAACATAATGAGAATTACAAGTGGAAAGTAGTTGTCATAATGAGCTATACAACCACCACCTCCACTCACACCGTACATCCCCCCACCCCCATAATACCACCCCCACCCCTCCATACAACCACCACCACCAGTTACTCCATCAAAGGGACTCCATTTTAGTGTAGCACCCTCCATCACGCTATCACCCGCTACCTATCACTTTACGCACTACCTATCACTTACTTAACACTCTACCTATAACTACGCTAAAACTTTTCGTCCATCATTTTCCTAACACTCACTATCACTTGAACACTTATTATCACCTAACACTCACTATCACCTAACACTCACTTTCACTATCACCTAACACTCACTTTCACTATCACCTAACACTCACTTTCATTATCACCTAACACTCACTTTCACTATCACCTAACACTCACTTTCATTATCACCTAACACTCACTTTCACTCACTATCACCTAACACTCACTTTCACTATCACCTAACACTTACTTTCACTCACTATCACCTAACACACACTTTCACTCACTATCACCTAACACTCACTTTCACTCACTATCACCTAACACTCACTTTCACTATCACCTAACACACAGTTTCACTCACTATCACATAACACTCACTTTCACTTCCTATCACCTAACACTATCATATAAACAGATATATATTATGTGACTAAATATTCCATAAAAGATAAATATATAAATTCCATAGACAAGAATGTAATTTTTAATAAGTAATTAAATTGAGTCAATAGAATGTCATATTTAAGTAGGTTTCAAATATACGCAAATGTTACGTGTTGCGTATACGCAGGTGTTGTGTATATGCAGGTGTCACCTAAAAATATTGAATTTTAATGGCATTTAAAAAACTTTTTCTGATTAGTTTTGATGATGATGATGATAATAATAATAATAATAATAATAATAATAATAATAATAATAATAATAATAATAAAACTGGCATTAACACTGTGTATATCTAGCATACTCGAGTATACTTCATACACTTGTGTATGAATACACAAGTGTATGAATGTATGTATACAAGTGTATGACTGTATGTATAGTGTTTGTATGTATGAATAGTGTTTGTATACCCTTATGAATGCATACACTTGGTATACATAGATTTGATACACTGTTGTGTATCTTACAAACCATTATAAATTATACATATCCATGTTTAATCTTAAATTATACACATTATTGTGTTACCAATGTAAATCATACACAGAATTGTATAACTGCATTGATAAAGTAAGTATTGTATTAGAAACACAATACTAAAACATACAATACTTAATAATGCAATAAAGAAAAGAAATACTCAGATCTGTGATTATTAAGAAATTGAAATCATTATTTTAATTATAATTAATATTATTATTATTATTATTATTATTATTATTATTATTATTGCTATTTCATTTTTTATTAGTTATTAGTTATTATTATTATTATAATTATTATTAATATTATTTTTAGCAGTAGTAGTAGCAGCAATAATAGTAATTAATATATTCACGGGGAAGCCCTAAACTTGCAGGGGTCATACAACGCCTAGGGAATGGGAGGTAATCTGGTTTGATCCGAGGAAGGGAAGACCAACTTCAATTCACAATTAACTTCCGTAAGTGAGTGTTATTGTTGCCAGTATATGATGAATTTTGTTCCTGATAGCTCCAATTCATCGGATCAAGAGCTCTTCACCGGCATCACTTCTCCCCCCATCCATCATCCTGTGTGCGGTAGATATTCCATACCCATCATGAGAGTAATAGTTACCTCATACCCATTCTGTGGCTGGCAGTCACCCCATACCTATCCTGTTTATGGTAATCACTCCATTCCCATCCTGAGGGCAGTAGTCACCCCATTCCCATCCTGTGGCTGGTAGTCACCCCATACCATCCTGTGGCTGGTAGTCACCCCATACCCATCCTGTGGCTGGCAGTCACCCCATACCCATCCTGTGGCTGGCAGTCACCCCATACCCATCCTGTACCTGGCAATCACCCCATACCCATCCTGTGGCTGGCAGTCACCCCATACCCATCCTGTGGCTGGCAGTCACCCCATACCCATCCTGTACCTGGCAATCACCCCATACCCATCCTGTGGCTGGCAGTCACCCCATACCCATCCTGTGGCTGGCAGTCACCCCATACCCATCCTGTACCTGGCAATCACCCCATACCCATCCTGTGGCTGGCAGTCACCCCATACCCATCCTGTTTATGATAATCACCCCATTCCTATTCCCATACCCATCCTGTGGATGGTAGTCACCCTCATACCCATCCTGTGGATGGTAGTCATTCCACACCCACCCTGAGTGCGGTAGTCACCTAAAACCCACCCTGTGGCAGACAAAAAAAGATTACAGTAGTCTAAGTCTATCAGTCTATCAGTCTATAAGCCTATCAGTCTAACAGCCTATCAGTCTATCAGCCACATCACATTCTGTTACAGTAGCAATAAACTATTCACAAACCAAGGTTAGCGTCATTACGATTTCGTTAGTCAAGAACTATTTACAACATTATTGACCCTCGTTAATAACATCGAGTTTAGTCACATAAGCAGCACAGTAAAGCATAACAAAGGTCACCAAATTCGACAATGTTCCGACGAATTAAAAATCGTATCAGAACGGTTTTTTTCTGCTCGTGTTGTCAGTGTCGGCGTAGAAGGTCTGGAGGTATTGTGAGGCCGCGCCGCCCATAATACCTCCAGACCAGACCGCATAAAAACTGGAACTATCCGTCAATGGAGTTTCTTATTGCAAGAGCAATTTTCCACTTGATTCTTACAATGTATCCAAACAAGCAATTGAATGGCTCTCCTCACAATGTAGCATTTGCATCAAAATGCCCGACATTAAAAATACACCCAATTTTCGCTTGCGCTTAATGGTCGAGAACCGAGACATATATCCAGCAATGACTATTGTTAGTGTCAGTCTGTGTATTGGAGGTAATTTTCCCCGTAGCGTAGATTGGTAAACGAGGCGATACACACAGCGCCCAGGAAATGTCGGAGCGTTTCTCGATCAGTTGGGCATCCGTTCCTCCGTCAGCTGAACGTTTCTCCGTCAGGTGAGCAGACGTTTGCTGACGTGCTAGTTTAGATAGGACGATTGCGGGTAATGATGTACCGTCGGTAGGGGCCTGGCGGGTCCTGCTGGCTACGGGATCCTGAACCTAAAAACCTTCAGTACGAGAATCAAGGAGAAATCAGAACAGAAATGATGGGACTCGTTTCTCAGTCACTGTTATTGTTGCATATGTTGTAGTAGATGGGGCAGCCGTGTAGGAGACAGAGGAACCGGAGGCTCGATCCTCCGTCTACTAATCACGAGACGAACGACTCCTAACTGTACTCAGGGAATTCGCCCGTGTTGCCAACACCATCAGATACAAGAACAAAGCAATGACCTTCAGATTCCTGAAGGGTCCCCTGCCATCTACCCTCTTGAGTAGAATATATTTATCACCTAACATCTATCCCCTAGTACAGATTATATTTATTCCCTGCCATCTATCCCCGAGTTCAGATTATACTTATCCACTGCCATCTAATCCCCCCTAGTACAAATTATAATTATACCCTGCCAAGCTTAGTTGACAGAAGCTGTATTGTGACAAACCTTACTTTACAAATATTTTTCCTTCATATCAGCTTATACATTAAACATTACATTTTTCTTAACATCCTCTCAACCTATATATATATATATATATATATATATATATATATATATATATATATATATATATATATATATATATATATATATATATATATATATATATATATATATATATATATATATATATGTCGTGCCGATTAGGTAAAACTGGTCAATTAGCAAGAACTCATTTAAAATTAAGTCCTTTCTAAAATTTTCTCTTATACGTTTAAAGATATATTTTTTCATTTACGTTAATGTAAAAATTTATAATTTTGTACCAAGAGAAACTTTGAAAACCTACCTGACCTTATTACAACAAGCGCAATTTAATTTAGCCTAACCCAACTAAATATATTTTAGATACGTTAACATTAATTTAATAATCAACAAACGCAATGAAATATATTTTTTCGTTAGGTTCAGAATGATTTTTGCGAAATTATTGCATACATAAATTTTCGCTTGTCTTATATGGCAAGAAGAGCGTTGCTATTTAAGCCAAAATCGCAAGTTTTACCTAATCGGCACGACATATATATATACATATATATATACATATATATATATATATATATATATATATATATATATATATATATATATATATATATATATATATATATATATATATATATATATATATATAGTATATATATATATATATATATATATATATGTCGTGCCGATTAGGTAAAACTTGGATTTTGGCTTAAATAGCAACGCTCACCTTGCCATATAAGACAAGTGAAAATTTGTGTATGCAATAACTTCGCCAAAATCATTCTGAACATAACGAAAAATATATTTCATTGTGTTTGTTTATTATTAATTTAATGTTAACGTATCTAAAATATATTTAGTTGTTAGGCTAAATTAAATTGCGCTTGTTGTAATAAGGTTAGGTAGGTTTTCAAAGTTTTCTTGGTACAAAATTATAAATTTTACATTAACATAAATGAAAAAATATCTTTAAACGTATAAGAGAAATTTTAGAAAGGACTTAATTTTAAATGAGTTCTTGCTATTGACCAGTTTTACCTAATAGGCACGACATATATATATATATATATATATATATATATATATATATATATATATATATATATATATATATATATATATATATATATATATATGTCTCTCGAATAGGTAAAACTGGCCAATTAGGAAGAACTCATTTAAAATTAAGTTCTTTTTAAAAAAAAATTCTTATACGTCTAAAGATATATTTTTTAATTTATGTTAATGTAAAAATCAATAATTTTGTACCAAAAGAACCTTAGAAATCTTACCTAATCTTATTATAATAAGCGCAATTTAATTTAGCCTAATCCAACTAAATATATTTTAGATAAGTTTGCAGTAATTTAATAATAAACAAACACAATGAAATATATTTTTCTCGTTAGGTTCAGAATGATATTTTCGAAATTATTGCGCACACAAATTTTCGCTTGCCTTTTTCAGCAAGAATAGCATTGCTATTTAAGCCAAAATAGCAAGTTTTACCTATTCGGCACGACATATATATATATATATATATATATATATATATATATATATATATATATATATATATATATATATATATATATATATATACACGTATATATATATATTTTTTTTTTCAACAAGTCGGCCGTCTCCCACCGAGACAGGGTGACCCAAAAAGAAAGAAAATCCCCAAAAAGAAAATACTTTCATCAACATTCAACACTTTCACCACACTCATACATAATCACTGTCTTTGCAGAGGCGTTCAGATACGACAGCTGAGAATAGTCCCTCCCAACTGTCACTTTCCCAGACCCCTCCTTTAAAGTGCAGGCATTGTACTTCCCATTTCCAGGACTCAAGTCCAACTAAATCAATTAACTGGTTTCCCTGAATCCCTTCACAAAATGTTACCCTGCTCACACTCCAATAGCTCGTCAGGTCCCAAAAACCATTCGTCTCCATTCACTTCTATCTAACACGCTCACACATGCTTTCTGGAAGTCCAAGCCCCTCGCCCACAAAACCTCCTTTACCCCCTCCCTCCAACTTTTTTCTAGGACGACCCCTACCCCGTCTTCCTTCCCCTACAGATTTATACGCTCTCCAAGTCATTCTACTTTGATCCATTCTCTCTAAATGACCAAACCACCTCAACAACCCCTCTTCAGCCCTCTGACAAATACTTTTAGTAACTCCACACCTTCTCCTAATTTCCACATTCCGAATTTTCTGCATAATATTTACACCATATATTGCCCTTAGACAAGACATCTCCACTGCCTCCAGCCTCCTCCTCGCTGCAGCATTTGCAACCCATGCTTCACACCCATATATATAAAGGACAAAGCTCGTCTCCTAGTGGTGAAGGCACCACACTCAGGAGATTTCCTTCTAGCTGTTCCCAATTCCTCCCTGGGCACTCGACTCGACCCACAGGCCATTCGGATAGGTGTTGCTCTTCGCCTAGCCGCCCCCATCCTCACCGAACATAGGTGTATTTGCGGCAGGGCGACGGCTGATCAATTCGGACTTCATGGTCTCGTGTGTCACACATCAGAAGGGAAGTATGCTAGACATGAGGAGGTCAACGACATCATAAAGAGAAGCCTCGCCACAGCCCGTTGCCCAGCCCAACGGGAACCCCAAGTGCAGAGGTCTGACGGAAGTTAAAAGCATCCTGATGGAGCCACTATGTTACCCTGGAAGGATGGTAAGCAGATTGCTTGGGACTACACCTGTGTTGCCACATTGGCAGACACCTACTTCCCATACTCCGTAGGTGAAATGGGTGGAGCTGCCAGCCACAGGGAGACCCCAATAGGGTTGGAGACCCTTGGAGCATGGGGCAAGTGTGCTCTTAAGTTCCTCAAAGAGCTGGGTGAAAAATTCATCATAGAAACCAAGGACCACAGGGCGGCCAGCTTCCTCTTTCAGATACTCAGTGTTGCGATCCAGAGGGAAAATGCCTGAAGCATTCTGGGCACGCGGCCCACTGTTGGGAGCTGGACGAAGTATTCAAGATGTAGCTCTTGAGTTGTTATCTATGTTGCTTTACTCTCTATTGTATTTTTGTCAATGTATTTTGTGTGTGTGATATATATATATATATATATATATATATATATATATATATGCAAAAAGATCACAGTAAACAGGTGATATCAAAATATGCAAGACAACCACTATGAAAAATAGAGGAATTCCAAGCGCTTGGAATTCCTCTATTTTTTCATAATGGTTGTCTTGCATATATATATATATATATATATATATATATATATATATATATATATATATATATATATATATATATATATATATATGGGAAGTATGCTAGACATGAGGAGGTTAATGACATCATAAAGAGAAGCCTCGCCACAGCCCGTTGCCCAGCTCAACGGGAACCCCAAGTGCAGAGGTCTGATGGAAGTCAAAAGCGTCCTGATGGAGCCACCATGCTACCCTGGAAGGATGGTAAGCAGATTGCTTGGGATTACACCTGTGCTGCGACATTGGCAGACACCTACCTGCCACACTCCTTAGCCGAAGGGGGTGGAGCTGCCAGCCACAGGGAGACCCAGAAGACCCGCAAATATGAAGACCTTCCCTCTTGCTATAACTTCATCCCAATAGGGTCGGAGACCCATGGGACATGGGGCAAGTGTGCTCTAAAGTTTCTCAAGGAGCTGGGTGGAAAACTCATCATAGAAACCAAGGACCACAGGGCGACCAGCTTCCTCTTTCAGAGACTCAGTGTTGCGATCCAGAGGGAAAATGCCTGCAGTATTCTGGGCACGCGGCCCACTGCCGGGGAGTTGGACGAAGTATTTGACATGTAGCTCTGAGTTGTTATCTATGTTGTTTTACTCCCCATTGTATCTTGTCTTGAAATAAAGTTTGTAAAAAAATAAGATGGGGTGGTAGGGGAAGTGGAATATTCAAATGGCTTCAGAAAGAAATCTAATATTCTTCCTTGAAGTCTTTTTATCCACTTCTCCGAGGCAATGGGTCCCACAATTGACACCAGAGATGGACCCTATCCTATATATATATATACATATATATATATATATATATATATATATATATATATATATATATATATATATATATATATATATATATATATATATATATATATATATATATATATATATATAATAGTGATTAAAATTATAATTTAAATTTGCCATTTTTGCATTAATGATTTTCTGTGGAAGAGACAATATACTCACGGCTACTCTGCTCTCAGACACACAACAGTGATGGGTAAGATACTCACGGCTACTCTGCTCTCAGTCACACAACAGTGATGGGTAAGATACTCACGGCTACTCTGCTCTCAGTCACACAACAGTGATGGGTAAGATACTCACGGCTACACTGCTCTCAGTCACACAACAGTGATGGGTAAGATACTCACGGCTACTCTGCTCTCAGTCACACAACAGTGGTGGGTAAGATACTCACGGCTACTCTGCTCTCAGTCACACAACAGTGATGGGTAAGATACTCACAACTACTCTGCTCTCAGTCACACAACAGTGGTGGGTAAGATACTCACGGCTACTCTGCTCTCAGACACACAACAGTGATGGGTAAGATACTCACGGCTACTCTGCTCTCAGTCACACAACAGTGGTGGGTAAGATACTCACGGCTACTCTGCTCTCAGACACACAACAGTGATGGGTAAGATACTCACGGCTACTCTGCTCTCAGTCACACAACAGTGATGGGTAAGATACTCACGGCTACTCTGCTCTCAGACACACAACAGTGGTGGGTAAGATACTCATGGCTACTCTGCTCTCAGACACACAACAGTGGTGGGTAAGATACTCATGGCTACTCTGCTCTCAGACACACAACGGTGGTGGGTAAGATACTCACGGCTACTTTGCTCTCAGACACACAACAGTGGTGGGTAAGATACTCACGGCTACTCTGCTCTCAGACACACAACAGTGGTGGGTAAGATACTCATGGCTACTCTGCTCTCAGACACACAACAGTGGTGAGTATGATATTCATGGCTACTCTGCTCTCAGACACACAACAGTGGTGGGTAAGATACTCACGGCTACTCTGCTCTCAGACACACAACAGTGGTGGGTAAGATACTCATGGCTACTCTGCTCTCAGACACACAACAGTGGTGGGTAAGATACTCATGGCTACTCTGCTCTCAGACACACAACGGTGGTGGGTAAGATACTCACGGCTACTTTGCTCTCAGACACACAACAGTGGTGGGTAAGATACTCACGGCTACTCTGCTCTCAGACACACAACAGTGGTGGGTAAGATACCTATGGCTACTCTGCTCTCAGACACACAACAGTGGTGAGTATGATATTCATGGCTACTCTGCTCTCAGACACACAACAGTGGTGGGTAAGATACTCATGGCTACTCTGCTCTCAGACACACAACAGTGGTGAGTATGATATTCATGGCTACTCTGCTCTCAGACACACAACAGTGGTGGGTAAGATACTCATGGCAACTCTGCTCTCAGACACACAACAGTAGTGCGTAAGATACTCACGGCTACTCTGCTCTCGGTGAGTCCCAGTCTCATGGCCAGAGCCTCCCTCATGAACACGTCAGGGTAGTGAGAAGCCTCGAAGGCTCTCTCCAGCTCCTCCAGCTGCCACGAGTTGAAGTTGGTCCTTGACCGCCGACGCTTGGCCGCCGCGTCACCGTCTGCGTCGTCCAAGTCTGTCAAGAAATAAGAAATTGATGACAAACGAAGCTCATGTTGGAGAAGAAATTGAGAAAATTCTGAATAAAAACACAGTTTGTAGAATTTATCGTTTATTGGGACAACGTTTTGCTCTATCAAGTCAAGATATAGACCGAAATCTTGTCCCAATAAAAACTTGCTTTGTAACGTGTGTCTTTCTTACTATTGTTAGGTAAATGAAGACACATGCAACTAATGTGACGTTTTATTGTGGTAACATTAGTTGCATTTGTGTCCATTTACTTAATATTTTGTCTGTAATTCTGCCATTCTCTTACTATTGTTTGCAGTACGTCATTTGGAACTTGGGGAAAATGATCTCAAAAGGACCTCTTATAGGCACAAGATAAATACAAACTGGAAATGGAAACTGGAAGTCGTTTCGATTCGTCCTGTTTCATTATCAAGCAGCGAATTTTTAATTTCAAATCTCTGGGTTAGTTGCGATTTGTTCCAGCCACGGCAGTGTAGGTAAGTTGTGAACTGTTCCAGCCAGGTTAATGTGGATTATTTGTGAATTGTTCCAGCCAAAGTATTTGTAGGTTACTTATGAGTTGGTTGAACCACGGTATTGTAAGTCAGTTGGGAATTAATCCAGCCACGGTACTCTGAGCATCTACCAGCGGTAGAATTGACCATATAGATTATGTTCTCCATTCGTTTTTCTTAAGACTCACAAATCAAAACAAAATTTAATCGTAGTTACATCTCGGACGAATTTAGAGATATTTACTTTTACCACAATTTCTGTTTACGTGTGGATTACCCCTATTCCTCGAAGTGTTTGGATTTAATGCTATATTGATATAGCCTCATATTCTTGTATTTGGTGAAGAGAAAAAAAGCTTGCGCTAACATATCTCAATTCCTATTTACACTTATATTTTCCATGGCTGATATCTGGATTGGTGCGAGAAAATAGGTGAGGATGGGCAGCGAATGTAATGGCTTGGGAGATATAACGTCTGGATCTCGTGTCGCGAGATACGATCATCGGTGAAGGAAATAAGGCAGGCCATGGCAAGGAGTAGAATTCTGGAGGTGGGGGAGTACACTCACAAAAACCGATCAACACGACCATAAAGAACTAGAAGACACAATACCGTGACTGGAACAATGCACAAATAACCCGCACATAGGAGAGTGGAACTTACGACGACATTTCGGTCCGACTTTGACTATTACAAGTTACACTGACACACCACCGCCACCCATCACTAACCCTCACCATTACCACCCATCACTGCTCATCTCATCACTACCACGTCACACCACCACCACCCACACACCACCACCACCCACACACCACCACCACCCACACACCACCACCACCCACACACCACCACCACCCACACACCACCACCACCCACACACCACCACCAGATGTTAGACCCACCTCGGTAAGGCCTGATAACTTCATCAGCGGGGCCCAAGCCGCACGCTGGAATTACCTGAAGAATAATAACTTCATCACTCTAGCCACGCTGGCATAAGGAACAGGTGAGAGACCCGACACCGTGGGCAACCGTCTCCCACTCTAATTTAAGGTGCGCACCTCACCACCCACGGTAATTTCGGCAACATCAAAGAGCATCGGTAAAGAGTGGACGTTTGTCACGATAGCCTCCCACTACCAGCAGACTTCATGGATTATTTTACGCCCTCATAATTTTACCTGGGGGATGGATCGCGAGCAAATATAACATACAGCTAGTACTCAATTAATATCACTTATCGCCAGACGTAAACCTTTCCAGGAATGCGGCAACGGAAAGCAGACGAATTCTATCAACGTAGAACGTAACGATCCGCTTCGACGTAGGGAGCTGGTTCTTCGGCCGGCTGGGCCGAGCGGCTGGCCAGCGGACTGGGGTGTAAATAACGCTAACCTCTCATCTTCCTTAGAGTCGGTTGTGAGGGCGTTAGAACAAGTGTAATTAAACCTTATAACAAGCTCGGTGGTTGGCGCTAATTGGCACCCACACCTCCAAATCAATTACAGGTATAGCGGGGGAAATAACACAGCTTGGGATATTAATACCGGGTTGCCAGTCGGCCACGGAAGATGTCTGTAGTTGATATATGGTGGGTAATGAGTTCGTAATGTTCCGATCCTCCGCTCGACTCACTGAACAAAATAAAAGATTTAATCATTAAATCTTAGACTGGAATGATAAACAATCCTAAGTAAACGAACGATTTGCTGAGTAGATATCTTAGCGCGAAGTAATTCCAGGTTGCCAACTCGAGTCCCAGAATCATCTTAGTTGAAGGGTAAATGTGCGGTGCCTAGTTGCTCCCTCGACTTTATAACTGAATTCTCAGAGTCGAGAGAGAAGTAATTTAATAATTGTGCACTAAAAATAATGCTTCATTGCACAATAGAGGAGCAAATTGCACGCAAGGCGCGAAGACTACGTCGCTTCGACCGGAAACTCCCAAGGACTAGCTGGCTCCCTCTGAGTATTGTCTGTTGTTGTTGTACTTGTCTGTTCTGCCTCTTCCCTTCTGTTAGCTCATCACTGTTTTCTTGCTATCCTGGCGTTAGTCTAACTCACCTGTGTCTTGACGTCAATGGTAAATAATACCGTCGATGAATTAAGACACGTGTGTAACACCTGGGTATATTTATTCTGGAGACTTTTGGCCAACCAGTGACTTTATCAACACTGGTCGTGTACGTCTGGTACTAGTCTAACACTCCTGTGTTTTGCATTTCACACACTCGTCGTTCCCGGTGTTTTCTTATTTAGCAGTTTGTTGCTACTCTATTCTAAATGACAGTTACACAGTGGGACCAAAAGCTATGTAGGAAGGGGCTCGTACAGGGTGTCGAAATGTGCCAACCTGAGCTGGGAGGCTTCAGTAGGGCGACGGGGCTATCGTCAATCATTCCAGCAAGGGTTCATCAGCTTCGACAGTTTCAAAAGTTTCCATTTCCGATGTGAAGATTATGACGCTGTGAAGACCAGGGCGTGAAGACTATTAGTTATATCGCGGATCTTAGTTATTGCTGTACGGGAAGTTACGTTCATTGCTGCTGCCCTCTGCGCCACTGCCACTATAAATCACTCTGTACATGAATCACTCTGTTTATAACAGGTCTAGTTATCCACCGCTGTGTGCGCGACAGGTCTCGCCATCCACTGTTCTGTGTGATAGGGGTCGTTATCCACTGCTAAGTGCCCGACAGGTCTCGTTATTCACTACTGTGTTGAGATTAAAGTCGTTATCCACTCGCTGTGTGTGATAGAGGTGGTTATCCACCACTGTGTGCACGACAGGTATCGTTATCCACTACCGTATTGGGGATTAAAGTCGTTATCTATGCTGTGTACAATAGGGGTCGTTATCCACCGCTGTGTGTGTGTGTGTGTGTGTGAGCGATAGAATTCGTTATCCTCAGCTATGTGTGCGTTAAAAGCCGTTGTTTGCCGAAGTGTGCGCGTTGTATATCGTTACTTACCTCTCTGTGCGTGATAGAGTTCGTTTTTTTCCACAGCTGTGTGTGTGTGCGAATTAGATCGTTATCCACAGCTCTGTGTGTGTGTGTGTGTGTGTTATCAACCGCTGTGTGCACCAGCTATGGTCCCAACGACCATTCAAGGTGTGGTCTTAACGACCAGGTAGGCAGTGGTCTTAAAGATCGGCTCAGGGACGGTCGTGCCGACCAGGTCTAGATAACCAACCTTTATAGGTTCGTCTCTGTGTACACGAAGGTTACACACACACACACACACATACACAGTCTATTAACGTGTATACATGCGAAGCGTACATGTTTACCAATCTATATTTACATAGGTATTATGGTAGGCAGGAATTATGGTAGATATCATGGGGATATTATGTCAGGTATCATGGTAGATTAGGCAGGAGCTATTATGGTAAATACCATAGCAAGTTTTATGGAAGGAGTTATAACAGATGTTACGGAAAGTGCCGTGGTAAATATCCCTGGAAAGGTACAGTGACGCATTTGTTGTGTTCGGCGGAAACGACCATGGCAACACATGGGGTAAATAAATGATATTTAAAACACATTTTACCCCCAAAACTCTTTAAATCCTCCACTAAATTAAAGCTGAGATAAAAGGGAGAGAAAGAGAGAGAGATAGAACATAACATAACATAAGAACATAAGAAAGGAGGAATTCTGCAGTAAGCCTGTTGGCCCATACTAGGCAGGTCCTTCAGAGAGAGAGAGAGAGAGAAAGAAAGAGAGGGAACCTTCTGATATATTATCCATATCACAACTATCAAGACCGACCGAAAAAAATAGATACACACTGCGAGACCAGCTTTTGTTGGGACAAAAGCATCCAGCTCTAGACGACAGGATTAAGGATTACTGTAATCTTCAGTAGATAGCCTCAATTGGCTGTAAGATCTGATATCATTATTCCTGTGCACTTACGTGTATAAGGTGAGGCTTTGAATAAGACACGTGTGCAACACTTGGGTATCTTTATTGGCGAAAAGTTTCGCCAGATTCTTTTCGCCTGTATTTTCTGTTTCGCGTGTATTCGACTGAGAAAGGCAGTTGTGAAGACGAAACGTTTCGGCAATAAAGACACTTCAAAGTTACTGTTAAAAAACATCTCTCCTTAATGTGATCCTAACAATTCTTACTGGTTTAACACCAACAACATAACACCAGCCTTGACATATCTTTCTGGTTTAACGACAACAGAACACCAGCCTTGAAATATATTTCTGGTTTAACAACAACAGAACACCAGCCTTGAAATATCTTACTGGTTTAACGACAACATAACATCAGCCTTGAAATATCTTATTGGTTTAACAAAATAACACCAGCCTTGATACTCCTGGTTTAACAACAACATTACACCAGCCTTGAAATGAAAGAATTGTTCATTATGCTGAACAATGCTTTCATCCAATATTATCTCTGTTCTTGTTTATCATTCCTTTATCTCATGCACCTAGCCTCATCCTTAATATATCACTAATTAGATTTTTTTATTACTGAATATCTCCAATATAATAAATAAAAAGTATTCTTATTCTGAAGTGTTGTACACGTATATTTTTCTTCAAGAGGAAGTCATGGATCCTGGAGAACTCAGTGGGGTTCGATGCGGTGGGAAACATTTACTCGCGATGGTCAGAAACCTTACGTACACCCAGACCACTTGAGTCTGGTGCAACCAGTGGGTAGATCAGCCACTGCTCGACATATGGCCAACGGCTACCACATATGCAGCTGTGTTAGTACGCTCCACCGCCTATGGCAGAGCACGCGAGTGAATATTCTTGCCGCTTCCCCATCTATGGGTCAGCGCTATCACTAAACGGGTCATCATGTGGCAGACACTCGTGTTAGGGGATTTTTTTTCCCTCCCTGACGAATGCAATAACAAGCCTCCAGGCACTATTACGGGCTGGTGCAGTGCTTTGACTGGATAACTTGCAGTCAGCGATGAGTTTTTCATGGCTGAGGAAGAGGGAGGGAGAAACGGGAGAACTGGGAACCAGTTACCTGTTGGGCTATTGAAAAAAAACGATGCACATTGCAGGACAAGGTTTAATTGGGACAACGTTTCACTCTTTGTAGAGCTTGATAAATCTTTATAAAGAGCAAAACTGTTTCAGTAAATGCTTATTTTGCAGTGTGTGTCTTTTATCAATAATGTCTACAGTACGTCATTTGGGTTCACGTGTAGAATTAAGCCAGTGTCGGGAGTGCTGGAGAACGTTGTGTACCAACCAGCAGAGTCACGAGAAGAGAGAGAGAGCAGGAGAGAATAACCCTGGCATTTACCGTGGATACATCAGATATGAGAGAGGGTGTGTGTGTGTGTGTCCGCTGAGAGTGAGTGACCACAGTCCTGATCATCGACTGACTGCTGGAAGTGAGGGAAAATAAATTTGGATTTAACAAAGGCTTGCTGCTTTTCCACGTTATACGGTAGTTACATAATGGAAGCAGAAGCTAGTGGTGCTTCCTAGCAATATTCCATTACACAGGATGTTTCATACATAAAGTGGATGAAATCGGTCATCCTGAGTTGGGAGACTTCAGAATGGCAGCTGGAATATCGTCAAGTATTCCACTATGGGTTGAGACAGAGGCCCTGATCCACCTGGAAGCTTGGTCAAGGACTTGGACGCGGGGGGTGTTGACCCCCGGAACACCCTCCAAGTAAACTCCAGGTAGACCAGAAGAGATGTTAAAATTTCTGTGGACTGAGATGTACGTTGCCCTTTGGCCACAGCCTCCCCCTGAGTTACTGGTCCGCCCTGTTAAATATGAACTTACATCACTAGGATCTACGAACCAGAGTGCTGGAGAGCGGACTACACACAGGCCAGAGACTCGCCCTGGAGGCGGTCCTGTGAGAAAGGGAGAGACAGGCAAGAAGATGGAGAACCCAGCAAGAAAGTGCCGGGAAGCAGACGATAAATATACCCAAGAACAGAAGAAGCGGAAAGAATAGAATCCAAGTCTTACTTACAAATTACTATTAATATTATTATTATTATTTCTCCAAGGTTGATGGACTGATTACATCATCTTTACCTCGCCACTACTTCTGCTGTCTACTATATACATTCTCCTCTGTATTTGACTGATGAAGCCTACCACATAGGCGAAACGTTTCTTGAATAAAGATACCCAACTGTTGCACATGTGTCTTAATCATCAACTTTTCGATATTTTGCACCATTTTCAACAAAAATGGGAATACATGGGAAAAACAGATGGCAGAAAATGTCTGCTGAGAACTTTCTCCTTCTAAAAAGATTAGTGACTATCGTGTATTATGTATGTGTGCAGTGAGCACAATAAGGGAACACTGTATCAACATCCATGGCCCCAGATTATTCAACATCTTACCAGAGGATATCGGAAACACTGCTGGGACAAGTGTAGAAGTCTTCAAGAGGGAACTGGACAAGTATCTTCACCAGGTGCCAGATCAACCAGGCTGTGAGGGATATGTAAGGATGCAGGCCACCAGCAGTGGCAGCCTGGTTGACCAGGCTAACACCAGACGAGCCTGACCCATGGCCGGGTTCCGGAAGCAGAAAAACTCTGGGAACTCATCAAAGGTGCATCAGAGGTATAAGTAAAGATTACCAGAAGCCAGATAGTTCAGCCTTGAGATGGGTAGTCAATAGTACACAATTCACTAGACGACGTTTCGCCCCCACAAGTATCTGTTCAGTAATAATGGTAGAATTACCAACAAAATATTAGGTAAAAGAACACGGATGTAAATATTGTGACGTTTTATTGTGGCAACGTTTCGCTCTCCAGGAGCTTTGTTAGAAGCGAAACGTCACCACATTAAAATGTCACATTAGTCGTATCTGTGTATTTTTACCTAACAAATATCTGACCTCGGTGGGTCAGACCATCCCCGGTGGGCTGATCCATCCCCGGTGGGTCAGACCATCCCCGGTGGGCTGATCCATCCCCGGTGGGCCAGACCATCCCCGGTGGGCCAGACCATCCCCGGTGGGCCAGACCATCCCCGGTGGGCCAGACCATCCCCGGTGGGCCGGTCCATCCCCGGTGGGCTGATCCATCCCCGGTGGGCCAGACCATCCCCGGTGGGCCAAACCATCCCCGGTGGGCCAGACCATCCCCGGTGGGCCGGTCCATCCCCGGTGGGCTGATCCATCCCTGGTGGGCCAGACCATCCCCGGTGGGCCAGGCCATCCCCGGTGGGCCAGACCATCCCCGGTGGGCCGGTCCATCCCCGGTGGGCCGGTCCATCCCCGGTGGGCCGGTCCATCCCCGGTGGGTCAGACCATCCCCGGTGGGCTGATCCATCCCCGGTGGGCCAGACCATCCCCGGTGGGCCGGTCCATCCCCGGTGGGCCGGTCCATCCCCGGTGGGCCGGTCCATCCCCGGTGGGTCAGACCATCCCCAGTGGGCCAGACCATCCCCGGTGGGCCAGACCATCCCCGGTGGGCCGGTCCATCCCCGGTGGGCCGGTCCATCCCCGGTGGGCCGGTCCATCCCCGATGGGCCGGTCCATCCCCGGTGGGTCAGACCATCCCCGGTGGGCCAGACCATCCCCGGTGGGCCAGACCATCCCCGGTGGGCCGGTCCATCCCCGGTGGGCCAGACCATCCCCGGTGGGCCGGTCCATCCCCGGTGGGTCAGACCATCCCCGGTGGGCCAGACCATCCCCAGTGGGCCAAGTGTGGACCAGGCCAGGGTAAGTTATTATTACCTGCCTCCTTCGCCCTTTCTAAATTCTCAACTCTCTCTCTCTCTCTCTCTCTCTCTCTCTCTCTCTCTCTCTCTCTCTCTCTCTCTCTCTCTCTCTCTCTCTCTCTCTCTCCAGAGTCAATAAACGACACCGTTGCTGAGGGAACTATATCACCCGTATCCCCTGGTATCTCTCCTCAGTCTCTTACCCCAGTCTCCCCAGTCTCTAGTCAGTCTCTTACCCCAGTCTTCCCCCAGTTTCTTACCCCAGTCTTCCCTCAGTCTCTAGTCAGTCTCTTACCCCAGTCTTCCCTCAGTCTCTAGTCAGTCTCTTACCCCAGTCTTCCCTCAGTCTCTAGTCAGTCTCTTACCCCAGTCTTCCCTCAGTCTCTAGTCAGTCTCTTACCCCAGTCTTCCATCAGTCTCTAGTCAGTCTCTTACCCCAGTCTCCCCTCAGTCTTTAGTCAGTCTCTTACCCAAGTCTTCCCTCAGTCTCTAGTCAGTCTCTTACCCCAGTCTCCCCTCAGTCTCCCCTCAGTCTTTAGTCAGTCTCTTACCCCAGTCTTCCCTCAGTCTCTAGTCAGTCTCTTACCCCAGTCTTCCCTCAGTCTCTAGTCAGTCTCTTACCCCAGTCTCCCCTCAGTCTCTAGTCAGTCTCTTACACCAGTCTCCCTTCAGTCTTTAGTCAGTGTCTTACACCAGTCTCCCCTCATTTTCTAGTCAGTCTCTTATCCCAGTCTCCCCTGGTATCTCTCTTCAGTCTCTTACCCCAGTCTCCCCTCAGTCTCCCTTTCCAGTCTCCCCTCAGTATCTCTTCCCAGTCTCTCCTCAGTCTCCCTTCCCAGTCTCCTCATTCTCCCTTGGCAGTTTCCCTTAACAGTCTCCCTTCAGTCTCCCTTTCCAGTCTCCCCTCATTCTCCCTTCCCAGTCTCCACTCAGTCTTCCTCCAGTATTACCCTAGTTTTCCCCTGAAATTTCCCCTCCATTTTTGTCCCTAAATCACCTCAGTTCCCCTCATAAATACCAGGTATCCCCCTTACATCGCCTTTTTCACAACCCCAATCCCAACCTCACAATCCAACACCTTTCCCCTCTTACAACCGCCACCCCCCCTTCCATCCCACCCCTCTCCACCACCGACCACCACCCCCCAAGTTCCTAAAATTCACCCCTGATCTGATTGTTCCTTATTACCCCCTCCCCCAACAACCTCCATCCCTCACCCCAACAAACCCCATCCCTCCCCAAACAAACCCCATCCCTCACCCAACAAACCCCATCCCTCACCCAACAAACCCCATCCCTCCCAAACAAACCCCATCTATCCCCCAACAAACACCATCCCTCACCCAATAAACACCATCCCTCCCCAACAAACACCATCCCTCCCCAACAAACCCCATCCCTCCCCAAACAAATCCCATCCCTCACCCAAGAAACCCCATCCCTCACCCAACAAACCCCATCCCTCCCAAACAAACCCCATCTATCCCCAACAAACACCATCCCTCACCCAATAAACACCATCCCTCCCCAACAAACACCATCCCTCCCCAACAAAGCCCATCTCTCCCCAACAAGCACCATCCTTCCCCAACAAAGCCCATTCCTCCCCAACAAACACCATCCCTCCACAAACAAACACCATCCCTCCCCAACAAACACCATCTCTCCCCAACAACCCCCATCCCTCCGTAACAAACACCATCCCTCCCCAACAAACATCATCCCTCCCCAACAAACCCCATCCCTCCCCAACAAACTCCATCCCTCCCCAACAAACCCATCCCTCCCCAACAAACCCCATCCCTCCCCCAACAAACCCCATCCCTCCCCCAACAAACCCCATCCCTCCCCCAACAAACCCCCCACCTCAATATAACTACCTACCCCAACAAAATCTACTTCCTCAACAAAACTCCCCGCCCAACAAAAGTCACCTCCCCACGACCCTCCCCTCCTCCCCACTCTCTGGGGAGGAGGGGGAAGGTCCACACAGCGACAGCAGGTGTAATTACCTTCACTAATCATCCGACAATCACAGGAGGATCCTGGACAATGACTTGATAATTATGTGATCCTTCACGCATTGCAAGGTGGAGGTGGAGGAGGAGGAGGAGGTGGAGGTGGAGGAGATGGAGGAGGTGGAGGAGGTGGAGGAGGAGGTGGAGGTGGTGGAGGAGATGGAGGAGGAGGTGGAGGTGGTGGAGGAGGTGGAGGTGGTGGAGGAGGAGGTGGAGGTGGTGGAGGAGGTGGAGGTTGAGGAGATGGAGGAGGTGGAGGAGGTGGAGGAGGAGGTGGAGGTGGTGGAGGAGATGGTGATGGTGGAGGTGGAGGAGGAGATGGAGGAGGAGGTGGAGATGGTGGAGGAGGAGGAGGAGGTGGAGGAGGAGGTGGAGGTGGTGGAGGAGGTGGAGGTGGTGGAGGAGGTGGAGGTGGTGGAGGAGGTGGTGACGGAGAAGGTGGAGGAGGAGGAGGTGGTGGTGGAGTAGGAGGTGGAGGAGGAGGTGGAGGATGAGGTGGAATAGGAGATGGTGGAGAAGGTGGTGGAGGAGGAGATGGTGGAGGTGGAGGAGAAGGTGGAGGAGGAGGTGGTGGTGGAGAAGTAGGAGTGGAGGAAGGACATATCTGCCCTCTGTGCCCCCACAAATCTCCGTTTATTTACTCTCTAAATATACGACCTAATTAAAATCTGGGGAATTATGTAAAATTCCAGAGTACTCGCTGCTGCCCTCCGACGCTGGCGTAGTTCCTTACGCAAAAAAAATATGCGTTATGAGGCCTTACGTGCGTGTCAACTTGTTAACGCAAGAGTACGCAAACTTGAGTTCTTGACGTGGTTTTGTTTGCGTACGTTCGCATACGCCGAATGTTTATGGATCTCTCAGGATGTTTGGATAATACCAGCTTGGATAATACCAGCTGGGATTATATCAGCTGGTATAATACCAGCTGAGATGGTATAATATGGGATAATACCAGCTGCGACAAAAACACTGTAGAGAATACCAAGTTGCTGATATTATACACCAGTTATTATACACCAGTTTATACACCAGTTATTATACACCAGTTTATACACCAGTTATCACCCAACAAGGCACTTACTAACACAAGCACCACAGACAATTAACGAGAAAATAAAGCGATTTGTCAAAAAAATCGTAAAATATAACATTAACAGTTTGCAGTACCGTCATGTTGAAGGGTAAGACACACGTACAATACTTGGGTGTCTTTATTGGGTGAGACGTTTCGAGCAATTCGATGCAGAAACTGTGTAGTAGAGAGGTTGGGGGAAGTTGGGAGGTTATTCTGAGCTCAACGTTTCATTTTTGACAGGTGTTCACTCCCTCAGCCTTGATAAAACTTTTTTTCCGAGTCTAATATTTAGACTGACACCCAGCATGCAGTCATCGGGAGAAGTGACCCTGTAAGTAACCTAACCTATCCTGAAGAAGAAGGCGGCCACCACCTTCTTGCAAGACTGAGGGACTCATCACCTACTAACGAAGACGGACTGAACACTTTCTATCAAGGCTCGGGGACTGAAAATCTTCTATCAAGGCTCGGGAAATCGGGCACCTCAAAAATGACCTCTTCCCTTCCTGTCTCCCGTATTTAATCTGTATTGGAATGGAAGAAAAAGAGGCCACTGATTGGCGAAACGTCTCATCGGTAAAGGTACCCAGGTGTTGTATAAGCGTCGTTTTAATCAACAGGATTGTAAACAACCCAGGGTTCGAACCCGTGGCAAGACAGTCCTCAGAGCAGTGAGACAGCGAGTGCTCTATGAACCATGCGGGAACTACAGCTGTATTAAGGTAATGTAATGTATGTTTGTGTTAGTTTTTTTAGTTTACTCGTTTTAGTGTAGGAATGTTATTGTTAGTCACTATTTTAATGGAAATAGAAAGTATTATTACACACACTTGAAAACTCAGATGAGTCAGAGGGATGTTAGGAAGAATTTCTTCAGCCTTAGAGTCGTCAGGAAGTGGAGCAACCTGGAGAGTGAAGCAGTGGAGGCCGGATCCATACATAGCTTTAAGATGAAATAGGATAAAGCTCTTGGAGCAGGGAGAGAGAGCGGACCTAGTAGCGACTAGCAAAGAGACAGAGCCAAGAGCTATGAATCGACCCCTGCAACCACAAATAACTAAGTGCACTGACAATTTATTAAATAGCCTTCAAATATATGGATGTAAAAACGCTAAATAAGCTATTTGTTTGATAAGTTTCAAGAGGAGCTACAAAACTGTCGCCAAAGCCGGAAAATACGAATAAATATTGACACGAAGAAAAGCCGAGACGTGAGAACCACATATGAGATTATAAAATAACATGAAACAATAGATAAAGATTTTCTATTTCCAACAGGGACAACAATAGACCGCGGCTCTAAAATTAAAAAAAAAAAGTGTCGACAGGATACAAGATTTTTTTTCTTCACAGAGTGGAAGACCGGAAGAACTTTTTAAAATAGTAAGTTATAAGTACTACAACCAGTTTAAATTATAAAAAAAAAAAATTCGACACACCGGCCGTATCCCACCGAGGCAGGGTGACCTAAAAAATGAAAAACGAAAGTTTTTTCTTTTACATTTAGCAATTTAAAATAAACATATGATGAAAAAAAAAACAATAACTAAAGAGGGAGCACCACCAGCATTACTCTGCTTCTTGAGTCAACAAACAGATAATTACACATAGTTAATAATAATTCCACGACGTGCCTGCTGTTACGAATCCAACACTTCCTGAAAGCTGAATGCCCTTTGGACCTCCTTCAACTTTACGATTCGATTCGTTCTTCTAAGCGGTAAATAGTTTCTCATATCCGTTTGGTGTCGCCTTCACACTCTGATGCCAATATTGCTGGGTCGGGCCAGTTGTCACTTTCTTTAGTGACGCTCTGTGTTCCTGTCGCTCCTTTTTTTTGTGTGTGTAGCTCTATTAGTAACGCTTTGCTGTGCTGAGAGTGATGGTCCTGGAGGAAGTCGCACAGTGGATTAGAGTAACGAATGAGGTACCGAAGGGATTACTACCGAGACCCTTACTCTTCCTGCTATTTGTAAACGACATGTCGGAGACAAGGAAGTTATGTGGATCCCTGTGTGTGTGTGGACGGTGAAAAGTTGCTGTGATGTGCGTACACACACACACAGCCCCGGTGGCCTGGTGGCTAAAGCTCTCGCTTCACACACGGAGGGCCCGGGTTCGATTCCCGGCGGGGGCGGAAACATTTCGAAGTGTTTCCTTACACACACACACATACAACAGGCCTAGTGTCTAATCGACATGTTCCTAGGACAAAATGGTAACTAACACACACACGAGTTGTCAGGAAGTGGACCAGTCTTGAGAGTGATGTAGTTGAGGCAAGGTCCATACATGGTTTTAAGAAGAGGTATGATAAAGCTCATGGAGCGGGGGGAATGGAACTAGTAGCGACCAGCTAAGACGTGGAGGCCAGTAGCTGTGAATCGACCACTGCAACCACAAATTTGTAAATACAAACACACACACACACACACACACACATTTGGGTGTCTTTTTTTAGCATTGTTCTTCGATCGAATGACAGAGGTGATTTACATATTGGAGAGAAGAAGAGCAGCTGTGCTGTCTCTAGTGTTTTTGTCACCTCTGTAGTCGACTGAAGAAGTCTGCTGAGCAGGCGAAATATTTCAATGATAAAAAATACCTAAATTTTGCACGTACGTCCTGATGACGTATTCATAAAGATTCAACAGTTGGGCATCTATATTTATGAAACGTTTCGTCTACACAGCAGGCTTCTTCAGTCAGATACAGAGAACGGATTGTAGGCAGCAGAAGTGATGAGGTGAAGATGATGTAATCAGTCCATCAACCTTGGAGAAATAGTTTGGGGTAGTCAGTCCCTCATCCTGGAGAAGAGCTCAGCTCCAGAGTCTGGAACAATGTGTCCCACTCATCTGTTTGTCCTGTTAGTATACCACTCAAACGGGAATTTTCTTACTCTCTTTCCCTCTCACTCTCTCTCTCACTCTCTCTCTCTCACTCTCTCTCTCTCTCAAGGATGCTCAAGTAGCATTTAACGGGCTCATTTATTCTCCAAAATTGCCATCATTATCGACAGGAATCTCTACGCAAATTATCTTGATAACCTCTATTAACTATATGCAGAGCGTTGCCTGGGTTGCAATTGCTGTCACGATGCGGTAGTCGCTTGCAATCTGGTAGTGCGGTAACTCTTAAGGCAAGGTTATCATCTCTACACTCTGGCTCCTCTAGACAGGGCATGTCTTATTTCCTTCACGCAGAAAGTAATCGTCTGGTTCCAGACGACTACTTTCTAGGTGTGTGTGTGTGTGTGTGTGTGTGTGTTATTAGCTATTTATAATTACCTGTGTGTAGCAGTAGAAGCAGAACAGTTGGTGTGAGTTAGACTTGCCTGGCATGGGCTAGTAGACCTGCTGCAGTGCACCTTCTTTCTCATGTTGAAGAATTAGACACATATTCTTACTCTTTGTGTCTCTCGTCTTCCGTATTTTCTCTCATTTTGTCTTTAAATTTCCAGTGCTGACATCACTTTCCACTTCCTCTCTTTAATTCATTCCACTGATCTTCCATTCTCTGATTTATTTTTAATCCCATTCATTCCACTTTTATTTTTCAGTTTACATCTGTGACCTCCTTTGTTGCCCCTTTTGTAGGTACCAAAAAATCTCCCATATCTATTCTTTCAGTCCCTTTAATAACTCTATTAGAGGGTTATCATGTCTCATCTCTTCCTGTTATCAGCCAGCCTGGGCATCTTTACTGTTAACAACCTATCATTATAACTCATATCTTTCAGCTCTGGTAGCCATTTTGTAGCTCATTTCTTGGACCTTTGCTAATTTATCCCACGTTTCTTTAGGTGTGAGCACCATACACCCGCTGTATTTTCCACTTTTTTCCCCTAACATCTATTATAAAGATCTTTTTTATATATATAAATTTCTCTATCCATATATTTGAAAGGTATTTTATACTTTGCCAGTGTAGCAGATGATTTTCTCACAGTTTTATTTGCAAGATCTGGTCATATTCTTTTTTTGCATTATACCTCCTAGATCTCTCTCTCTCTCTCTCTCTCTCTCTCTGATATTTCCAATATTTGTAAATATTATAATGTAATATGTTATACTGGGTTAAGATGGTGTGGCTAGAAATGCGTAGAGGTTGTACCTGGTTGGTGCCAGATCAACCAGGCTGTAACGGGTATGTGGGGCAGCGGGTCACCAGTAGCAACAGCCTGGTTGATCAGGTATGGTATACAATTTCGACAAGTAGGCTTCATCAGTCGAATGCAGACTATGGAGTAGAACTCTTCTCCAGGTTTGAGGGACTGACCACCTCAAAACTACGTCTTCCAGGGTGATGAACTGTTTACATCGTCTCTACATCTCTACTGCTTCTGCTGCCTCCTCTGTATTCGACTGAAGAAGCCTACTGTGTGGGCGAAACGTTTCGAAATAAAAACACCTGACTGTCGAACATGTTTCTTCCTTTCAATATTTCTTACACAATCTATAATCTTCAAGAGGCTTTTTATTTTTCTCATTTCCACCGCTTATCATTTATCTGCATTAAATTCCGTTATTGATAACGCTCTTCGCTTATCAAAGTCATCATTTAGTAATTTACACTCCTTTTAACTGTTTACTTTATTTAAAAAAAAATTTGCATCACTCACAAACTTATTCATGCAGTCTTCTATTCCTGGAGAGCGAAACGTTGCCTTATTAAAAACGTCGCATATTGCGCCCCGTGAAAGGGACATAATGTATATGATGTATATTATCTTTCATATAATTTTATATTGCTAGCTAGTGCCTTCTTGACACCCAAATGTCCTCCTATGGGACTATTGTGAGCAAAATCAATAGGTCGTTCAAGAGAAGTAACTGGTAAGACTACAAGATGCTTGACTGTGGTGGTAACACTGTCAGATGATAACTTACGTGTACTTTTCCCCATCAGTACACCGTTACTATAATAGTAATAATTATCGAGATCCTTTGCTTCGCTCTCAGAAATTGCTATATCTCTCAGTCTTTCTAGAAACTGATCAACAAACTGATCCTTGATTAAATCGTCATGAGTTAGAATTTTAATGTCAGTTTTGTCCTGACTAGGGGAAGGGCAAAGAAGACCGCAAACGGAGTACAGTCAAGGGGAGGCCAGAGACTACAAACCTCACTCAAGGAAAAGGATCTTAGGGTGAGTATAACACCAGGCACATCTCCTAAGGCGCACATTAACCAAATAACTGCTGCAACATATGGGCGCCTAGCAAACTTAAGAATAGCATTCCGACATCTTAATAAGGAATCGTTCAGGACCCTGTACACCGTGTATGATAGGCCTATATTGGAGTATGCAGCACCAATTTGGAACCTACACCTATCCAAGCACGTAAGGAAATTAGAGAAAGTGCAAAGGTTTGCATCAAGACTAGTCCCAGAGCTAAGAGGCATGTCCTACGAGGAGAGGTTAAGGGAAATCGATATGACGACACTGGAGGACAGGAGAGGAAGGGGGGATATGATAACGACATATAAAATACTGAGAGGAATTGACAAGGTGGACAGAGACAGGATGTTCCAGAGATGGGACACAGCAACAAGGAGTCACAATTGGAAGTTGAAGACTCAGGTGAATCACAGGGATGTTAGGAAGTATTTCTTCAGTCACTGAGTTGTCAGGAAGTGAAATAGTCTGGGAAGTGATGTAGTGGAGACAGGATATATACATAGCTTTAAGAAGAGGTATGATAAAGCTCATGGTGCAAGAGGAGTGACCTAGTAGCGACCAGTGAAGAGGCGGGGACTGGAGCTGTAACTCGACCCCTGCAACCACAACTAGGTGAGTACACACACACACACACACACACACACACAGCTTTGAAAATAGGTACGATAAGGCTCTTGGAGAGTTGAGAAAGTGGACCTAGTAGCGACTAGCGAAGAGATGGAGCCAGGAGCTGTGACTTGACCCCTGCAACCACATGTAGGCGAGTACACACACACACACAGTTTCCCTTAATTTGTGGTAAAAACTTTATAGAGGTTTTGCCAGTGGCAGCAACCCATCTGGGCTAAATGACTAAATAATAGCCGGGGATTTTTATATTAAGCGACCATGGACAGAGAACCATTCTAGGTAATCGATTGTGGCGTTCAGAATTTTGTCAAAATATGAAAATATTAATGTAACTTTAACGTGATTGTATTTAACAGATTCAGAAACTCTTGAGATAGAGCTCTTTTTAAACCCATTATCGTATATTCATGTGAGAGAGAGAGAGAGAGAGAGAGAGAGAGAGAGAGAGAGAGAGAGAGAGAGAGAGAGAGAGAGAGAGAGAGAGACAGACAGACAGACAGAGAAATATAACCACACGAGGACACCTCCAATCAATAAAACAGAGTAGAGTATATTCTGCGAGTATATACAGTGAGATGTATAGACCTGTATGAGATGTATAGACCTGTATGAGATGTATAGACCTGTATGAGATGTATAGACCTGTATGAGATGTATAGACCTGTATGAGATGTATAGACCTGTATGAGATGTATAGACCTGTCGAGCAGAAGAATTTATAATGAGCGGAAAATTATCCTAAGATTATTCTGCCTTTTTTCGGAAGGTTAGTATTTTCCGGCGCTACATAATAATAATAATAATAATAATAATAATAATAATAATAATAATAATAATAATAATAATTATTATTATTATTATTATTATTATTATTATTATTATTATTATTATTATTATCATCATCATCATTATTATTCTTGTTATTTTTATACTTATTATTATTTGCATTCACAATTTCCGGATATAAGCGCTATATACAATAATTATATAATTATTCATATTAATCAACAATAATGATAAATATAAGCATCTCTGATTAAAAAAATAATTTTTAAGAGTTTTATATTTTCACATAAAAATTATCAACAATTATATATATATATATATATATATATATATATATATATATATATATATATATATATATATATATATATATATATATATATATATATATATATATAATGCACAATAAAAGCCTATAATCAATATAACTGTACTGTATACGTATTTAATTATTCTCTAATCTATATAATCAGTAGCTATATTAACAGAGAATTAACTACAGCAGATTGCAATCTACATCATTTAAATTCTATATCTCAGTCACTTACGACTGAAATACAGAATTTCATTGCTGGTTAATTATACGCAAACGTTAGCTAGTTAATTTACGTTCTTGTACCCATTAATTTATGTTAACTAACCTAACCTATCTTAACCTAGAATAGCTAGTGCTAACATTTTTGAGTCTTTGGATCGGGATGAAACCAACGAACTGTAGTGCGTGCGAAAACGCACGTTTTCTTTCTTTTGTCAAGGTGATAGACTGGCAGAGAAATTAAAAGTCGAGTATTTATCAGCGGAAATTCTAATAATAATAATAATAACTGGCAATACTACTATCTACTACTCTACTGCTACTACCTACTCTACTTACTACTACTCTGCTACTCTACTACCTACCTACTCTGCACTGTATCTACTGCTCTGACTGCTGCTACTCTACTACTGCTCTGCTACTAGCTACTAGCTCTACTGCCTACTGCTCTACTGCTCTACTACTAGCTAGCTCTACTGCTACTCTACTACTGCTACTACTATCTGCTACTACTGCATGCTACTAGCTGCACTGCTCTGCTACTGCTGCTCTACTCTACTGCTACTGCTCTACTGCTACTCTACTGCTGCTACTGCTCTACTACTCTGCTCTGCTGCTGCTCTACTACTACGCTGCTCTCTGCTACTTGCTGCTGCTCTCTGCTGCTGCTCTCTACTCTCTACTCTACTGCTACTGCTGCTCTGCTGCTGCTGCTGCTGCTCTACTAGCTCTACTACTACTGCTACTGCTCTGCTACTCTGCTGCTGCTCTGCTGCTGCTGCTACTGCTACTGCTACTGCTGCTGCTGCTACTACTGCTGCTACTCTACTACTACTACTACTACTACTGCTACTACTACTACTGCTACTACTACTACTACTGACTGCTACTACTACTACTACTTACTACTACTACTGCTACTTATTACTACTACTATACTGTACTCTATACTACTACTACTACTACTAATAATAATAATAATAATAATAATAATAATAATAATAATAATAATAATATTAATAATAATAATAATTTTAATAATAATAATAATAATAATAATAATATTATTATTATTATTATTATTATTATTATTATTATTATTATTATTATTATTATTATTATTAGTATTATTATTAGTAGTAGTAGTAGTAGTAATAGTAGTAGTAGTAGTAATAGTAGTAGTAGTAGTAGTAGTAGTAGTAGTAGTATTAATAGGAAATGTCTGTGTTCAATGAACAGTGACAATAAAAACAGCGATCAAACACTGGCAGCGATCAAACTAACACTGTTACCGACCCTGCAAACACAGGCAGCGACCAATGACAACTACCGAGCACTGAGAGCCATCAAACAAACACAGCGACCAAATACTGAGAGGGTAACCAAACACTGACAGCGAGCAAACGATGAAAGCGGCCAAACGCTAACAGCGACCGAACACACGCACAGACGAAAGTGTGGCAGCAAAAAGCAGTGATGAACCAACACATATAAACGAATAGAACAATAACAGTGACAATAAGTGACAGTAAGTAACCCCCAAAAAAGGTAACAGGGACCAAACAGTAACAGCGAACAAACAAAAAAAGCTGTTATGAGATGGTTGATCCATCAAAGAATATTGTATATATATATATATATATATATATATATATATATATATATATATATATATATATATATATATATATATATCCAGGCTTACATCTGAGGACCCGGGGTTCGATCCCTGGCATAGGTGGTAACTCTGGGCATGTTTCCTTACACCTACTGCCCCAATTCACCTAACAGTAAATTAGGTAACTGGGTGTTAGTCGACTGTTGTGGCAATAAGCCAGATGTAGTGGCTTTTTTGGGGGGGTTATTCTGGCTTACCCTCCAGGTAAATGATCCTAATGAAAACTAGCTGAGATATTGTTCCAGACACGGTATTGTTCCAGCCACTGTGTTATTCCAGCCACGGTATTATTGCAGCCACGGTATTGTTCCAGCCACGGTATTGTTCCAGCCACGGTATTGTTCCAGCCACGGTGTTATTCCAGCCACGGTATTATTGCAGCCACGGTATTGTTCCAGCCACGGTATTGTTCCAGCCACGGTATTGTTCCAGCCACGGTATTGTTCCAGCCACAGTGTTATTCCAGCCACGGTATTATTGCAGCCACGGTATTGTTCCAGCCACGGTATTGTTCCAGCCACGGTATTGTTCCAGCCACGGTATTGTTCCAGCCACGGTATTGTTCCAGCCACGGTATTATTCCAGCCACGGTATTGTTCCAGCCACGGTATTATTCCAGCCACGGTATTATTCCAGCCACGGTATTATTCCAGCCACAGTATTGTTCCAGCAACGGTATTGTTCCAGCCACGGTATTATTCCAGCCACGGTATTATCCCAGCCACGGTATTATTCCAGCCACGGTATTATTCCAGCCACGGTATTATTCCAGCCACGGTATTATTCCAGCCACGGTATTGTTCTAGTCACGGTATTATTCCAGCCACGGTATTATTCCAGCCACGGTATTGTTCCAGTCACGGTATTCCATCCACGGTATTATTCCAGCCACGGTATTATTCCAGCCACGGTATTATTCCAGCCACGGTATTATTCCAGCCACGGTATTGTTCCAGTCACGGTATTGTTCCAGTCACGGTATTATTCCAGCCACGGTATTATTCCAGCCACGGTATTGTTCCACTCACGGTATTATTCCAGCCACGGTATTATTCCAGGCACGGTACTATTCCAGCCACGGTATTATTCCAGCCACGGTATTTTTCCAGCCACGGTATTGTTCCAGTCACGGTATTGTTCTAGTCACGGTACTATTCCAGCAACGGTATTATTCCAGCCACGGTATTGTTCCGGTCACGGTATTATTCCAGCCACGGTATTATTCCAGCCACGGTATTGTTTCAGCCACGGTATTATTCCAGCCACGGTATTATTCCAGCCACGGTATTATTCCAGCCACGGTATTATTCCAGCCACGGTATTGTTCCAGTCACGGTATTGTTCCAGTCACGGTACTATTCCAGCCACGGTATTATTCCAGCCACGGTATTGTTCCAGCCACGGTATTATTCCAGCCACGGTATTATTCCAGCCACGGTATTGTTCCAGTCACGGTATTGTTCCAGTCACGGTACTATTCCAGCCACGGTATTATTCCAGCCACGGTATTATTCCAGCCACGGTATTATTCCAGCCACGGTATTATTCCAGCTACGGTATTGTTCCAGCCACGGTATTATTCCAGTCACGGTATTGTTCCAGTAACGGTATTGTTCCAGTCACGGTATTGTTCCAGTCACGGTATTGTTCCAGCAACGGTATTGTTCCAGTCACGGTATTGTTCCAGTCACGGTACTATTCCAGCCACGGTATTATTCCAGCCACGGTATTATTCCAGCCACGGTATTATTCCAGCCACGGTATTATTCCAGCCACGGTATTATTCCAGTCACGGTATTATTCCAGCGACGGTATTATTCCAGCGACGGTATTATTCCAGCCACGGTATTATTCCAGCCACGGTATTATTCCAGCCACGGTATTATTCCAGTCACGGTATTATTCCAGCCACGGTATTATTCCAGCCACGGTATTATTCCAGCCACGGTATTATTCCAGCCACGGTATTATTCCAGCCACGGTATTGTTCCAGCCACGGTATTATTCCAGCCACGGTACTGTTCCAGCCCCGGTATTATTCCAGTCACGGTATTATTCCAGCAACGGTATTATTCCAGCCACGGTATTATTCCAGCCACGGTATTATTCCAGCTACGGTATTATCCCAGTCACGGTATTGTTCCAGCTACGGTATTGTTCCAGTCACGGTATTGTTCCAGTCACGGTATTGTTCCAGCCACGGTATTGTTCCAGTCACGGTATTGTTCCAGTCACGGTACTATTCCAGCCACGGTATTATTCCAGCCACGGTATTATTCCAGCCACGGTATTATTCCAGCCACGGTATTATTCCAGCCACGGTATTATTCCAGTCACGGTATTATTCCAGCGACGGTATTATTCCAGCGACGGTATTATTCCAGCTACGGTATTATTCCAGAAACGGTATTATTCCAGCCACGGTATTATTCCAGTCACGGTATTATTCCAGCCACGGTATTATTCCAGCCACGGTATTATTCCAGCCACGGTATTATTCCAGCCACGGTATTATTCCAGCCACGGTATTGTTCCAGCCACGGTATTATTCCAGCCACGGTACTGTTCCAGCCACGGTATTATTCCAGTCACGGTATTATTCCAGCCACGGTATTATTCCAGCCACGGTATTATTCCAGCCACGGTATTATTACAGCTACGGTATTATCCCAGTCACGGTATTGTTCCAGCTACGGTATTGTTCCAGTCACGGTATTGTTCCAGCTACGGTATTATCCCAGTCACGGTATTGTTCCAGCTACGGTATTGTTCCAGTCACGGTACTGTTCCAGCAACGGTATTATTCCAGTCACGGTATTATTCCAGCCACGGTATTATTCCAGCCACGGTATTATTCTAGCCACGGTATTATTCCAGCCACGGTATTATTCCAGCCACGGTATTATTCCAGCCACGGTATTATTCCAGCCACGGTATTATTCCAGCCACGGTATTGTTCCAGCCACGGTATTATTCCAGCCACGGTACTGTTCCAGCCACGGTATTATTCCAGTCACGGTATTATTCCAGCCACGGTATTATTCCAGCCACGGTATTATTCCAGCCACGGTATTATTCCAGCTACGGTATTATCCCAGTCACGGTATTGTTCCAGCTACGGTATTGTTCCAGTCACGGTATTGTTCCAGCTACGGATTTTCCCAGTCACGGTATTGTTCCAGCTACGGTATTGTTCCAGTCACGGTACTGTTCCAGCCACGGTATTATTCCAGTCACGGTATTATTCCAGCCACGGTATTATTCCAGCCACGGTATTATTCCAGCCACGGTATTATTCCAGCCACGGTATTATTCCAGCCACGGTATTATTCCAGCCACGGTATTATTCCAGCCACGGTATTATTCCAGCCACGGTATTATTCCAGTCACGGTATTATTCCAGCCACGGTATTATTCCAGCCACGGTATTATTCCAGCGACGGTATTATCCCAGTCACGGTATTGTTCCAGCCACGGTATTGTTCCAGTCACTTTATTGTTCCAACTCCACGAGCCATTTCTTTCCTCATCTGAAGTTCATATTTTACACAATAAAACACAAACAACTCGCTCATAGGAGAGTGGAACTTACGACGACGTTTCGAACCGACTTGGAACATTAAACTATTCACGCAGAAGTGCGAAGTGAAGGGAGGCAGTATTTTCGCCATTTCTGATATTTTATTTGTGAATATCTAAAGCCAGTTTGTGGAAAACTAGGGTTCCACTGAACCCAGTTTTTGAAGCCCCGAAGTTTTCTATTTTGAAGCCCCCGAGGCTTTATTTTTTGAAACCCCGAGGCTTCACTTTTGTTTTTGTTTTTCTCCTCCTGAAGACGTAGTTAGTGGAGAAGTGTTTCATTTTGGATCGAAATGCAAAGCAAAATTTCAGTGGAACAACATTTCGCTCTGCGTTAAACTCAGAGCAAAACGTCGTCAAGAAGCTTGTTCTGCAATGTGTGCCTTTTTTGAGTTAGTAGTTACCTGTAATCTATATATTTCTTTCCCTCGTTTTATGCGACGCATTTTTTGGCCGGTGGCGCCCAAAGCGGCGCATAAATTGAACCCTTTATAACACGTAAACGATTGGTCAGTTTGCTAGGACATTGTAGACCTTCTGAAGACCGTCCCTCCCCCTTGATACTTATATACTGGGAGCAGCAGTGTATGTACCCTAAGTGGTGTATTTCTCCCTCTCAGTGTACCCTACACTGGGAGTTCTCTGTGATTTCTGAGATTCAAATTACAGAATTCTTGACTGGGGGTAAACAGCCTTACTCACCATCGTGCAGTTAATGTTTTTTAAAGTTAACACAGCATATAACAACACCAACAACAACGATAATAATAATAATAATAATAATAATAATAATAATAATAATAATAATAATAATAATAATAATAATAATAATAATAATAATACACAATATCGGCCGAAAATTGGTTTTCGGTATCGATAATTTTTTTGGTATCTTCCCATCACTAATCTCTATACAATTATATATTTTTCTAGTTTTTCATTCATGTAAAAAAATATTATTAAAGACGTCACATTAAGGCTGCATATTAAATTCTTGATTCAACGTTTGTTGAGTTTTTTTTTTTTTAATATTTCACCTTCTATATATCAAAAAAAGAAAAATTGTCGATATAATACAACGAGTATCTCATACAGCATTATTTTTATTTTCTGGTAATAAAACTACTGTCTTTAGGTACTTCTAGGTATCTATATTTATCCCATATTTTCAACCTTTTTTTTCCATTATATTCTTCATGAGGCTAGTTATAGCTTTCTTCCATTCCCATCACCTTTTTTTTATCGCCTCTCTGTTCACTTATTCAATATATTTAAATCTACTTATATATAGGATTTATTCTTTTTTATTAGTTGTATTTTTTTTCCATGCTAAAATATACCCATATAACTGTTTCTTCATTCTCAAATGTCTTATTTGCGTGGATGTTTAAAAAATCGTCGGAGCAAATATTGGTCCTTGTGGGACCCCACTGGCGAAATTTTCATCTCTTGATATTTATATTATTTTTCAAGCGAAAAGCTCATTTTTATGACTCCAAGAAAAGTAATTAAAATAAATCAATGTGACTTGACAGTAAAGAGGTAATTTGTTGGTGTCTACTAAAAATATTAATGTATATTTTGTGAGAATAAAATTTAATACACTTAGTATACAGTATTTTGTTAAATGCAGAGAGAACTGAAAATAATATAAAATACAGAGAAATGTGTAATAAAACACATGTTAGTGAATAAGACACATGTGCAACACAGTCATATACATGTATATCTTTTATTTTCCGAAATATATCACCTACATAGCAGTCCATAACAGAGGTGGCCACTGTACTAGTGTACCTACTGTGTAAACTAAGCGTTTCCTTGGTAAAGAATTTAATTCCATAATTTTTAAAGGGATGCACTGGTAAGCCAGCGGAAGGCTTCGGTCCGATGACCAAAAGCTCCAACTGTGGGTCATCCTATAACTAAGACCCGCGTCAGAGAAACACTTGTCCTGTTTCCTGACAAACCTTACCTCAGTAAAGATACAAGTGTTACACATGTGTCTTCTTCGTTAAGCTGTGTATCATTATTGCAAGACACATGTGTACCGTGTTAGTACATTTTTATCCCTCAATAAAATATCCTAATACTGTACATGTGTTTTATTTCAGCTTTTTCTCTCTACTTGTTTCAATAATTTCAACCAATAGTTTTACCTAGAATTTTGGCGACACCAGTGATGAATGTAGTTGTAATTCTATCATGCCTCTTCTTAAAGCTGTGTATAGATCCTGTCTCTACCACATCCATTTCAAGGTCGCTCCACTTCCTGACCATTCTGAGGCTGAAGAAACATTTCCTAACATCCCTGTGGCTCCTCTCTCTTTTTAACCTCAGCATCGCGTGTCATCCAATCTATTTATTTGTATTTGAATTCCTCTGTTATTGTGGTTTTAACATTTTTTTTTTCAGTTTTCAATACATTTTTAGTATATATAGAAGTTAATTAATCATACTCTCAAATTATTCTCTCTCGCATTATTATTTTTTTTTAATAGTTGGTTTTGTGTATTTACAATTATACGCTTGTAACAGTGGGGTTTGTGTATTCACAATTATACGCTTGTAACAGTGGGGTTTGTGTATTCACAATTATACGCTTGTAACAGTGGGGTTTGTGTTTTCACAATTATACGCTTGTAACAGTGGGGTTTGTGTATTCACAATTATACGCTTGTAACAGTGGGGTTTGTGTTTTCACAATTATACGCTTGTAACAGTGAGGTTTGTGTATTCACAATTATACGCTTGTAACAGTGGGGTTTGTGTATTCACAATTATACGCTTGTAACAGTGGGGTTTGTGTATTCACAATTATACGCTTGTAACAGTGGGGTTTGTGTTTTCACAATTATACGCTTGTAACAGTGGGGTTTGTATATTCACAATTATACGCTTGTAACAGTGGGGTTTGTGTATTCACAATTATACGCTTGTAACAGTGGGGTTTGTGTATTCACAATTATACGCTTGTAACAGTGGGGTTTGTGTATTCACAATTATACGCTTGTAACAGTGGGGTTTGTGTATTCACAATTATACGCTTGTAACAGTGGGATTTGTGTATTCACAATTATACGCTTGTAACAGTGGGGTTTGTGTATTCACAATTATACGCTTGTAACAGTGGGGTTTGTGTATTCACAATTATACGCTTGTAACAGTGGGGTTTGTGTATTCACAATTATACGCTTGTAACAGTGGGGTTTGTGTATTCACAATTATACGCTTGTAACAGTGGGGTTTGTGTATTCACAATTATACGCTTGTAACAGTGGGGTTTGTGTATTCACAATTATACGCTTGTAACAGTGGGGTTTGTGTATTCACAATTATACGCTTGTAACAGTGGGTTTTGTGTATTCACAAGTATACGCTTGTAACAGTGAGGTTTGTGTATTCACAATTATACGCTTGTAACAGTGGGGTTTGTGTATTCACAATTATACGCTTGTAACAGTGGGGTTTGTGTATTCACAATTATACGCTTGTAACAGTGGGGTTTGTGTATTCACAATTATACGCTTGTAACAGTGGGGTTTGTGTATTCACAATTATACGCTTGTAACAGTGGGTTTAGTGTATTCACAAGTATACGCTTGTAACAGTGAGGTTTGTGTATTCACAATTATACGCTTGTAACAGTGGGGTTTGTGTATTCACAATTATACGCTTGTAACAGTGGGGTTTGTTTATTCACAATTATACGCTTGTAACAGTGGGTTTATGTATTCACAATTATACGCTTGTAACAGTGGGTTTAGTGTATTCACAATTATACGCTTGTAACAGTGGGTTTAGTGTATTCACAATTATACGCTTGTAACAGTGGGCTTAGTGTATTCACAATTATACGCTTGTAACAGTGGGTTTAGTGTATTCACAATTATACGCTTGTAACAGTGGGCTTAGTGTATTCACAATTATACGCTTGTAACAGTGGGTTTAGTGTATTCACAATTATACGCTTGTAACAGTGGGTTTAGTGTATTCACAATTATACGCTTGTAACAGTGGGTTTAGTATATTCACAATTATACGCTTGTAACAGTGGGGTTTGTGTATTCACAATTATACGCTTGTGACAGTGGGGTTTGTGCATTCACAATTATACGCTTGTAACAGTGGGTTTAGTGTATTCACAATTATACGCTAATAACAGTGGGGTTTGTGTATTCACAATTATACACTTGTGACAGTGGGGTTTGTGTATTCACAATTATACACTTGTGACAGTGGGGTTTGTGTATTCACAATTATACGCTTGTAACAGTGCGGTTTGTGTATTCACAATTATACGCTTTTCAGCTCTGCTGCAATTGCACATTTTACCAGCTATGTTTCTTATCTACACTGAGTAATTCGTCTCTACACTGATTAATTCGTCTCTACACTGAGTAATTCGTCTCTACACTGATTAATTCGTCTCTACACTGAGTAATTCTTCTCTACACTGAGTAATTGCTTTCACATCCCATCTACAAGTACATGATATAACTTATACAGACCATAGTTAACATCAGTGACATTCCTTATAGAAAGCCCCTGGTTATGCAAAGCATTTCGGGCAAATTAAGTTAATTTTGTCCCCAGGATGCGACCCACACCAATGTGTTCTTTTTAATTCCTCAATTTTGTATGTATATAAATTTTATACAAATTATTGCCCAAGTTCTAATGTCGCTGTTTATTACGTTTGACGTTTTGTCAAAAATAAAAAAATAAACAATTTGCACAAAACTCAGTTGTGAATTCTTATCGGATAAGAGGTTGGTTAATGAGGTTTGAAGCCTATCTACTACAAGAGGGTCATTAAGGCTGCACGTCGCCTCTTCACCACCAGAAAAATATTTTAATCCCTAACACAGGGATTAAAATAATCCCTAAAATAGAGATTAAAATAAACCTGGATTATTTACTTATCCTTTCACATTATTGTTTTTTTTTTTTGTAATATTATTTATTTAATATTACTTTCTTTAATATTTGTTGCATCTTCTATGATTTTTTTTTATTTCTTCTTTAAAATTTGTTATATATTTTTTTTACATTTGTTATATATCTTGTATTCGTTGCTTCTTCTTCTGATATTCGTTTTATATTCTTTGATATTCGTTGTATATACTTTGATATTCGTTGTATATTCTTTGATATTCGTTGTATCTTCTTTGATATTCGTTGTATCTTCTTTGATATTCGTTGTATATTCTTTGATATTCGTTGTATATTCTTTGATATTCGTTGTATATTCTTTGATATTCGTTGTATATTCTTTGATATTCGTTGTATATTCTTTGATATTCGTTGTATATTCTTTGATATTCGTTGTATATTCTTTGATATTCGTTGTATCTTCTTTGATATTCGTTGTATATTCTTTGATATTCGTTGTATATTCTTCGATATTCGTTGTATATTCTTTGATATTCGTTGTATATTCTTTGATATTCGTTGTATATTCTTTGATATTCGTTGTATATTCTTTGATATTTGTATCTTTTTTGATATTCGTTGTATATTCTTTGATGTTCGTTGTATATTCTTTGATATTCGTTGTATATTCCTTGATATTCGTTGTATATTCTTTGATATTCGTTGTATATTCTTTGATATTCGTTGTATATTCTTTGAATGTAATTCGATATTTGTTGTAGCTTTGATATTCTTTGTATTTTCTTTGAATGTTTTGAGATTTGTTATATATTTCCTTGGATACATAATATCTAAACAGATTTTGGTTAGCATTTGTTCCCGGATTTTTCAAAAAATTCTTCCATTTGCCTTTCGTGTTATTTCAACACCTAAGCATTTATCTTTATCTTATTTGCAAATCTTTATGTATTTTCTTTCGGTAATTCTCTATAAATACTCTCTTATCTTACTGATTTATCTTTCTTACTCAGTATCCTGTTATTATTCATTTTTTTTTATATTTCGACACTTCGCAAAATCATAATTATTTTGTTCGTCTCTGTTAGTTCCTTCGTTTACTTAACCTTCTATGCGTTGTTTGCTTCTCTCTTCTTACGTTGTCCTGGCTGCTATTTCTTCTTTGCATTAATACAAGACAAACTGATTACTAAAACTCGTGTTCAACGCCTATGTTTCTTGACTGATGGTACGTTTCGCCAACCACTGGCGAAACGTACTGAACATATATTAAAGCTAAGGGACCTGAACTTCTCAAAAAAACTGGTCCACTTCTTCCGCCCCCTCCAGTATTTATTCTCTGTATTGATTTTAAAAAATGTCTCAGTTGGCGAAACGTCTCATCAATAAAGACACCCAGGTGTTAAATATAATGGTATACAATACAATATTTTTTTTTTTAGCTTTCAAATGTATATAAAAGCCTGACAACATGTTTACACTATCATATATTATGTGAACAATAGAACTAGGCCTAGCAAATACATATACAGTACACACATTACTTACATTAAAGTATTTTCGTCCTTAGCATTTAGTGAGTGGTGAATATATTTATTGTAGGAAGTCTTGAGTACATGAAGAATGGGTATAATTGAAAACAGCTGTATTAGCGAAGCGCTGTAAAGCGAAGCGCTGTAAAGCGAAGTGCTGTAAAGTGAAACGCTGTAAAGCGGGGCCTTCTTGTACCAACGCTCTAACAGTACCCTGGGATTATTTATTTTGCTTTTTTAACTTGTTTCTTCAATTTAGCGTTTTTCTTGGCTATCACCGAACTATGTTTTTTTTATTTCTTTTATTTCTGTTTTACATGCTGCTCCATCATCTGTTGTTTTTCAATTCTCTGGTTTTTTTTTTATTTTTTTATTTTTTGCTTTGTTGTTTTCTCAACGTTTTTCTTCAGAAAAATCTGTTGAAATTATTACTTTTAGTTAGTTGATGTTGTCTTTTGTCTCGCCTCTGTACTTAAATGGTCAAGATAGAGACCGTTGCCATTTTAAGACCCAAACCTTCAGTATTTGAATAATGGTTGTTGAAGTTTGGGAGTAGAATTTTGGTTGTTGAATTTTGGTTGTTGAATTTTGGTTGTTGAATTTTGATTGTTGAATTTTTGGTTGTTGAATTTTTGGTTGTTGAATTTTGGTTGTTGAATTTTTGGTTGTTGAATTTTGGTTGTTGAATTTGTGAAAATTATATTTACTTTAGCGATCTTTTGCTATGGTGGACACTGGTATTTTTTTCTGAAATACATTTTTCCTTTGAAATTTGATGATTTGACTTAATTTAATCAACTCTCTAGAAAGGGTAAGTATGGTCGCTATGCAATTTATTTGTGTGTGTGTGTGTGTGTGTGTGTGTGTGTGTGTGTGTGTGTGTGTGTGTGTGTGTGTGTGTGATACTTGTGCATTTGTTTACATCATATCACTAATAATGTAACTGTTCGCTTGTAAAAGAAGAATAACAGCCACACTACTGTGACTGGAACGATTCCCAAGTCCCCACACGTTTCGGTCGGCTCTAGACTATTTTAAAGTCACACCTTGTCTATAATGTAGTCTGAAGTTAACTCTCATCTTCTCATTTACTTACGAATAGGTTGAACAAGAATGCGGATAACAAGTGTTCAGTTTGAGAAAGGCCTGCCATGAATAGACTACTAGGCCTACTGCAGTGTTCCTCTATTCTTTTGTTTCTCTGCTCTTAAATCCGGGTCACTTGTGAATTCGCTTTGATATATCTAAACGCCGTATAGAATTACATTTACGTAGTGTTCGTGTAACTGGAGTGTGTTTAGAGTAACACAAGGGAAGGTATTCGTGACAACCGGTTGGCCAGATGTGAGTCTTCGTGGCGGAAAGTACATTGTCAACACTGTGTTAAGTTAGGAGAGTCTGGAGTAGGTCTGTACTGGGTCTGTAGTAGGTCTGTACTGGGGCTGTAGCAGGTCTGTACTGGGTCTGTAGCAGGTTTGTCCTGGGTCTGTAGCAGGTCTGTACTGGGTCTGTAGCAGGTTTGTCCTGGGTCTGCATCAGGTCTGTACTAGGTCTGTAACAGGTCTGTACTGGGGCTGTAGCAGGTCTGAGAACTATCACCGGGTCATTATACACGTTTCTATCTGGAAATACCATTGAAGACCAAGTAATGGTGAATATCCATATTTATAGTTTACTAGTGAGTCACTTTGATAATAACACTTACTCATACGCTTATCAAAACGCATAGGAATCACATTATTGTTATACAATACCGATTAGTAACATTAGTTGATAAATAACACATATATACAACACTTAGGTATCCTTATTATCGAAATGATTCAGTAATAAAGTTACCCAAGTGTTGCAGATGTATTTTATTCATTGAAACACAAACATGTAATGAACACTGATCATTGGCATACATCAACAGACGAGGAGACAATAAAACAGGCAGAGATATAGTGCACATTTTTATTTATGTGTGCCCGAGCACTCGCATATATATAATATAGCAATGTTTACGCTAGGTTGTGGACTTGCATTTATAGGGTTCGCTAAGAACGCTTGTTATGCCATTCAGCGGAAGAGGGGGGCGGAGGCTCGATCCTCCGTTTTGTTAAATCGCCAAACGGACGCTCTGTTCTCGCAGTCACTCTTTCATATCAGTATTGTTGGGCACCTCCAGTTACTCGGAGGCTGGCCGGAAGCACTCAGGTGCCGCCCCTGGCTTGCCATTCAGAAACACCGGACGGGGAAAAAAGGTGGCAGCAGCCAGTAGATCTTCGTTTTTTTAACGAAATTCGTGGCATTTAATTCTTTGAGGAAACCTCTGGTCTCTGTTTGCCAGTGGCTAAGGATCTCTTATCCTATTGGAAGAATGTCATACAACTGGACCAGGTGCTGAAGCTTGTTTACTTCCCTGTTATCAGCAGCACCTCCCTAAACATGCACACACACACACATACACACACACACACACACACACACACACACACACACACACGGAGGGCCCGGGTTCAATTCCCGGCGGGGCGGAAACATTTCGAAGTGTTTCCTTACACACACACACACACATACAACAGGCCTAGTGTCTAATCGACATGTGCCTAGGACAAAATGGTAACTAACACACACACACACACACACGACACGACTAAGAGAGGCATAATAGAAATTTACAAAGAGAAAAATGATAGGCTAAGCAGGTAAAGTACAGAAAAACGTAAATACACACATGAGTCACAGGGATGTCAGGAAGTATTTCTTTAGCCTCAGAAAGCTGAGGGGGCGAAATAACCTGGATAACGAATAGAAGCAGGCACTATACACAACTCACGAAGCCAGGAGAGAGAGCGTGAACCCAGTGACGATCAGGAGCTGAGACTCAACCTCTGCAACCACAAATAGGTGAGCACACACAAAATGTATATATGACCGTAATGCTCTGACATTAAAAAATAAAACGGACAAAATGCAGTGTTACATTTACAGTAACTTAACTCCGTGAAAATTACTTTCAAGTGTAATAATAACATTCAGAGTTATATTTTGGGCTTATACAAGTTTTTTTCACATTACTAACCCGCCAGAGTTAATTATTTTTTTTTCTATTATTATCTAGTCTAGTGTACAGCATCTGGATTAACAGAAAAGGTATGAGATTAGATTTTATTTATTGTGGACCTCACATCCATCCTGTGGAGGGTAGCGCAGGACGATATGGATACACAAGTGCCTAGGAACTAGGCTCCAAAAGGGGCCTTTTGATTCTTTAGTAAAGCTTTTGATTTCTTTAGTAAAGCTTTTGATTTCTTTAGTAAAGCTTTTGATTTCTTTAGTAAAGCTTTTGATTTCTTTAGTAAAGCTTTTGATTTCTTTAGTAAAGCTTTTGATTTCTTTAGTAAAGCTTTTGATTTCTTTAGTAAAGCTTTTGATTTCTTTAGTAAACCATTTGATTTCTTTAGTAAACCTTTTGATTTCTTTAGTAAAGCTTTTGATTCTTTAGGAAAGCTTTTGATTTCTTTAGTAAACCTTTTTATTTCTTTAGTAAACCGTTTGATTTCATTAGTAAAGGTTTCGAGGCCGTTGATCACGATAAAGAAGTTGGATTTGTGAAGGACGTGCCTAGTATGGTCCAACAGGCCTACTGCAGTGTTCCTCCTTTCTTATGTACTTATCTACAGTTCACTTAGCTGTAGTATCCAGGATAAGACTTGATCACAAGTACTTCTGACTGTTTGGCAGACACAGATGATAATTCTAAATGTAAAGTATGTGGCTTTATTGTCCACTTATTGAGGAATATAGAGATAGTATAATAACCTATGTGATATGTTAAGATTTCTTATTAAATGAAAATAATATACCAGATATATTAAGCAAGTTTGTTAAATTGGCTTGTAACGAAGAGGTATGCGAGTTATATTAGTCCCCAGTCAAAGCAATCATCAAGAGCTTGAGTGGCGTGAGTGATCGCGATTAGCAGACGAAGGGTCGAGTGGACACCGTAGATGATGGAGAAGGCGCTTTGTGCTACTCAAACTGAATCTGTACTCAGCTGGAGAGTACTTCTTTACGGTCACCTTGAGGGATGAGGACATAAGAAATATCGAAAGGAGGCTTGTAGGAAACAACGAAAGGAGACTTGCAGGAAACAACGAAAGAAGACTTGCAGGAAACAACGAAAGGAGACTTGCAGGAAATAACGAAAGGAGACTTGTAGGAAACAACGAAAGAAGACTTGCAGGAAACAACGAAAGAAGACTTGCAGGAAACAACGAAAGGAGACTTGCAGGAAATAACGAAAGGAGACTTGTAGGAAACAACGAAAGGAGACTTACAGGAAACAACGAAAGAAGACTTGCAGGAAACAACGAAAGAAGACTTGCAGGAAACAACGAAAGAAGACTTGCAGGAAACAACGAAAGAAGACTTGCAGGAAATAACGAAAGAAGACTTGCAGGAAACAACGAAAGAAGACTTACAGGAAACAACGAAAGAAGACTTGCAGGAAACAACGAAAGGAGACTTGCAGGAAACAACGAAAGAAGACTTGCAGGAAACAACGAAAGAAGACTTGCAGGAAACAACGAAAGAATACTTGCAGGAAACAACGAAAGAAGACTTATAGGAAACAACGAAAGAAGACTTGCAGGAAACAACGAAAGAAGACTTGCAGGAAACAACGAAAGAAGACTTGCAGGAAATAACGAAAGAAGACTTGCAAAAAACAACGAAAGAAGACTTGCAGGAAACAACGAAAGAAGACTTACAGGAAACAACGAAAGAAGACTTGCAGGAAACAACGAAAGAAGACTTGCAGGAAACAACGAAAGGAGACTTGCAGGAAACAACGAAAGAAGACTTACAGGAAACAACGAAAGAAGACTTGCAGAAAACAACAAAAGAAGACTTGCAGGAAACAACGAAAGAAGACTTGCAGGAAATAACGAAAGAAGACTTGCAGGAAACAACGAAAGAAGACTTGCAGGAAACAACGAAAGAAGACTTGCAGGAAACAACGAAAGAAAACTTGCAGGAAGCAACAAAATACTTGCAGGAAGCAACAAAAGTAGACAGACTTCCCTGAAACAACAAAAGCTTCCAAGAAACGATAAAACACTTTTAAGAAACGACGAAAGAGGACAAATACACTGGATGATCTTCGTGTCATGGCCGCCTGCTCGTCCACCTCATGCCGTGCCCTAACATGCAGCTGCGGTTAGCTTCTGCCCACCTGGCTGACCTCATCACCCCATATACCTTTTTTCTACTAAATTCTTTTCCTCTTTCACCAGTCATTCTACCAATTCTACCTTATTCTACTCATCTACTCGTACCTTCCACACAAATTCGTTATTACGTTCAGATTCATTAGACACGAGTCCACCAATTGTAAACACCATCCGACCCACCTCAGCCCACCTCAGCCCACCTCAGGGATGGGTGGGCTGAGATGGGGCAAGAACGGAGTAACAAAGACGCAGTGGGGGGATTCCTCACCCACCCCAACCCACTTCCCATCACAGGTGATGTCTCAATTAACCCACCTGAGATAGCTTACTCCTACCCGGTACTTCTGAGGTTTCACTCCTAGCCAGTACCTATAATATATATATATATATATACACACGCAATATATATATATATATATATATATATATATATATATATATATATATATATATATATACAGAAGTGGTTAATGGTTAAGTCATGTATGCATACATGTGTATATTCGGAAAAAAACGACTAGATATTCAGCAGCATATACTTACTATAAACACATCAGATATTATAAACAACATATGTATACACAGAATATCCTGTAAACATAGAGTGCTAAATACAAGAGTGCTATATATATAAACCCATGCAATATAAACTCAATACTGTATCAACGTCACACTGGATAAACTCTACACTTTTTAAATTCCATATTATACAAACTCAACACTATATAAATTATACACTACTCGAACCACGTATAAACACTGACCCGTTTAAAACCACACCGGAACTTCATCACCGCCCACACCCACCACCACCACACCCACCATCATCGCCGCCCACACCCACCACCACAGCCACCACCATCGCCGCCCACAACCGCCGCCACCACCACCCACCAGGTGTATAGCGGTCTCACACCTAATTCTCTGGTCAGACAATTATATACAGGCAAGAGTAGGGGTGTTGTGGGTGGCCACACCGATATCTTACACTCGTTCATAGGTAAATATTTCAGACTTTTACACAAGCAATTGTTACGCCACGTCTGATGATGTTAAGTAACGTCTGACCATATATAGCCTCCCGTCTAATTATATATATATATATATATATATATATATATATATATATATATATATATATATATATATATATATATATATATATATATAAGCGGAAAGGTGTGTTTTTCTGTGTATATACGCAAAGAAAATATCTCGCCGCGTATGAACACCGCCGAGAAGTGCGTATCTCTTAGCGTGTATATATCGATATATGTGCATTTCTCAGTGTATATAAATCTAGAGGTACACACACTGAGAAGTGCACATATTTGTATACACATCGAGATATGCGAATATATCCGCGTATATTCATTGAGAGGAGTATATACACTGTCACATAATCAAAACCAAGTCAAAAATTATGTATCAAACACGTACAAATGTGTATTAAAATTTATAAAAAAAAATGTGCATATATATGAATAAAAAGCAAGTCAAAAATTATCGCTCATTTTTTCAAAATTTTATTTCTAATTTTCATTTTCAATTTGTGTTTTTCTTGCTGTCAAAAATATTTCTATCACATTTAAGCTGTTGAATTGTTGCATGAGAAGGGAACTAGATCCAAGGAATTGGATTCGGTCTAATTTTCTCCTGTTTCCCAGGTCCTGTATTAGCCAATCGGGTTTAGCGTTCGTGATGATAATAATAATAATAATAATAATAATAATAATAATAATAATAATAATAATAATAGTAATAATAATAATAGCAATAATAATAATAATAATAATAATAATAATAATAATAATATAATAATAATAATACATGTACGGGTTATTATTTTCAGCCTTGTCAATTTGAAAAAAATATTAAGTTGGAATATTCCTAGCGATATACCAGGAATATTACTAGAGATATACCTGCAATATTACTGTCTATATACCTGGTATATTATATATGATACACCTGCAATATTACTGAATATATACCTGGTATATTATAGATGATGTACCTGAAATATTACTGACGATTTACGTGAAATTTTAATAGCAATATTAGTGGAATATGCCTAGCGAAATACCTGGAATATTACTGCAAATATACCTTGAATATTATCGTATAAATATTACTAACGAAGTATATTAAATAGTTTTCACTATAAAGCTGAAATATTACTGTAGACTTAAGAATATTACACAAGTATTACCCTGACTATTACCGATGGATTATCAGTAATACTTTTTATCGTTTTTTTCTGAAATATCGACGGAATATCTAGGATATTACTGCTGAAACGAAGGTAATATTTATTAGCCTTAAACTAGAGTATTATCTAGATCCTGGACAGAAGTATGGCCGGTGTGGGACCCGTCTACGATCAGCGAACGGAGGAGCGAGCCCCCGTCACATCCCTGAACGATCCACGCGGGTTTACCGCTTCGCGCAATGCAAATAGGCGCCCCCAAGGGCTTTTGATCCTCGGAACTGGAGCTTCCAGTCCTCAGACCTATATTATCACCTATCTTCCCCCCCCCCAGGCGCGCGCGAGCGCTGTGATCTTCCCAATTTCGGCGGCTCTCGCCTTGCGGGTTTAGAGCGCTTCTTCGTGTGTACAGCAACGGTAATATCATTTGTCGGCGAAGCTGTAATATTACCGAAGGTTTGCCAGGAATAATATTCAGCATTACGTGAAGTATTACTCTACTACTCGAAAAAGTATTACCTGGAGAAGTATTACTCGAAGTATTACTCGAAGAAGTATTACTCTAAGAAGTATTACTCGAAGAAGTATTACTCTAAGAAATATTCCTCGAAGAAGTATTACTCTAAGTATTACGCAGATGTGATAGATGGAGACTATTAATTCAAGATTTATCTGTAAATTAAAAAGATATTATTATTATTGTTATTATTATTATTATTATAATTATTATTATTATTATTATTATTATTATTATTATTATTATTATAAATTATTATTATTATTATTATTATTATTATTATTATTATTATTATTATGGAAAGCTCTAAACCCAGAGGGATTTTGCAGAACCTGGAGAATACGAGGAAATCTGATTTGATCCAAGGAAGGGAAGGGAAAGGCAGCTCTAATTCCTTGGATCAAGATCCTTTTAATGGCATCAAACCACATCTTTGGAGCCGACTGTCTCAGCGATGATGTGAAATAATGTTGGCGATGTGAAACAATTTTCGCGATGTCAAAGAATTTTGGCGATGGGTAAAAAAATATTTTAAGGAGAAATAAATTTGGCGATGGAAAAGAATTTTTGCGGAAGGGGAAAAGTATTTTATCGATGGTGAAATAATTTTGGCGATGGGAAATAATTTTGGCGATGTGTAAGAATTTTTGACGATGTGAAAGAGTTTTGGCGACTTCGTATTTACCCTTAGCGGTCATCAAAATAATAATAATAAGAATAATAATAATAATAATAATAATAAGGATAATAATAATAATTATTATTACAATAATAATTATAATAATAATAATAATAATAATAATAATAATAATAATAATAATAATACACAAATAACCCGCACCAGCAGTAACAGCCTGGTTGATCAGACCCTGATCCACCATGAGGCCTGGTCTCAGACCGAGCCGCGGGGGCGTTGACCCCCGAAACCCTCTCCAGGTAATAGGAGACCGAAACTTATCTGGACGTTTCGGTCCGACTTAGATCATCAACTAGCTGCTATCTATTTGTGTATTGTACCTTTTTATTCATCAATAATAATTATAATTATATTATTATTATTATTGGATCGGTAAAGAGGCTCTTGATCCAGGGAATTGGAGTTATCTTCCCTTACCCATTGGATCGAACCTCATTGCCTCCCATTACCTAAGGGGGGCAGTGTTGCCCCTGTGGATATAGCGCTCTCCCTTAATATAATAATGATAATAATAATGTTTTTATAATTGGTTAAAAATATATAAATAAACAATTTTAATAATGGGACAAAATTCAATTCACAAAAATTCAATTCACAATTCACAAAATTATTTTCGGTCCATCCTGAGTACTCTGGACCTGATGTAATGGACCGAAACGTCGCTTGAAGTTGTTTAGTCGAAACTGAGGAGTCGTCTGGTCCATAACCCACTGCCTACTGCACTTTTCTCACGAATATTACCATACGTGAGGGAATATCCACGACAGCTTGCTGAATATTATTGAGGTAATACTACACGGGAATATAACTGAATATTACTTTCAACACCAAAGTATTGCTTTCCACGGGAGATATTACCTTCCTAGCTGAGTATTACCCCCTCCCCCCCACCCAGAATAACATTGGTTTACCACCATAATATAAAGCGAAGCAAAAATTTTATATATATATATATATATATATATATATATATATATATATATATATATATATATATATATATATATATATATATATATATATATATATATATATATTTATATATATATATATATACTATATGTGTGTGTATGTTGTGCCGAATAGGTAAAACTTGCGATTTTGGCTTAAATAGCAACACTCTTCTTGGCGAATAAGGCAAGCGAAAATTTGTGTATGCAATAATTTCGGAAAAATCATTCTGATCCTAACGAAAAATATATATTTCATTTTGTTTGCTTATTATTAAATTATTGTAAACTTATTCTAAGGTTCATTTGGTACAAAATGATTAATTTTTACATTAACATAAATGAAAAAAATCTTTAAACGTATAAAAGAAAATTTTAGAAAGAACTTAATTTTAAATGAGTTCTTGCTAATTGACCAGTTTTACCTATTCGGTACGACATATATATATATATATATATATATATATATATATATATATATATATATATATATATATATATATATATATATATATATATATATATATATATATATATGTGTGTGTGTGTGTGTGTGTGGATACACAATAAAATTATTAATTATTACTTAGAGACAGTAAGGTATTATTAGATTTATTAATAGTGCCGTGTAGGAATATTGCAAATTAGGAGAATATTTTTGGGCGACTACCACGAATATATGTGTCACCTGAAAGAAGTCTCCATTAAGACAGAAATATCGTAGGTGCTCTAGCAATATTGCATAGAGTGAGGTGCTTAGATCCACCTGCAATATTATTCACTGCCCAACAGTGTAAGCCTATGCCTAATGCCGAGGAATCTGCAAGGCAGCATTGGAGACGGTCATCAATGCCACATGTGTGGAGAAACACTGGCACATCCGGCTACGGCCGTGAGAACTTGCCTTAGTTGAATAAGAAAACCGGATCTGGGCCTGTTGAAAATTAGGTAACCGGACTAGGCACATCTAAACTAGGTTGACCGGACAAGGCACACTCGAACAAAGTAACTGAGCCAGGTCCAGCAGTACAAGCAGGGTGACTAGACTTGTTGTAGATGATAAAGGAATCCGGATCAAGTTCAGCTGAACGAGGTAAACACATTCAACGGTTACGATAGCTGATTCCGGTGGACCCCAGTACCGGAAGTCACCTGTTGTCGTCTGGGGGAGTTCACTGTCACTTAGCTGGGATAAAAATGTTAATGACTCGGGTGAATTACGTGAATGTCTCACCTTTGTCGTCGTCACGATCGTAAGGTGACGGAAGACCAGGCGGCAGGCCGCCGCTAGGGTCGGTCCGATCGAGGAAGCCGCCGCTACCGCGCCCCAAGACGGAAAAGGAGAGAGGGTGTGGACCGCTTTCGTGGGCGTTGGGTGGCATGCCGCCCAGTTTGATACCGTTGTGGTTGGAGAAGGGTGAGAGTGCGGGTAGCGGAGGCAGCTGCTGCCCCAGGGGTAGCGGCACGGGCCGTGCCAGTTGACTCAGTACGTGGAATGTGGGCTGCACGTAGCCAAGATGAGGCAACATCTTCTCCATGAGCAGCATTCTAGCTCCCAGGAGGTGCGCTGCCCTCTCACACGGTCCTCTCTCTACTTCCACTCGTGTGCCATATATCCACCACAGTCACTGTTTTGGGGAGTCCTCGTGGAGGCCGCCAGCGACACTCACAGCTGCAGCGTGCGCGGTTTGTCAACAAATACTGAAGAGCTGGCAGCCGCACCTACGGTCCTCACCTCTCCATTGTTCTGCTGCGGGATTATCCCAAGCCACTCCTACAACACGCCCACCACCAGCTCCCTCACCTCCGATTGGCTGCTGTCACGCGCCCGACCATCCTGGAGGGTTCTGATTGGCCGGTAGGGTTACCGCCACCGAATGACAAACAGGGTTTCGATTAGAGTGTCCATTTCATCGAGTTAATGGGGTTCCTATAGAGTTTTTCCGAGCTTTGTGTCAAGTTGTCATCAATAATGTGGTAGTTAAGGCCACTGGAGGGATCTGTCTGCAGTGGGCCTGGTTAGAATAGGCACTAGATTGCCTATGTCAAAATGTTACAGCTTGTCCTCACCCCTAGGGAACGAGAGAAAAAAAAGGGGAATCGAATAGAGTGTTTGAAGAACCATGGGTGAGCTCCCTTACCCAGGCTGCTGGATGCTGCTATACAAGAGCGGCGGCGACCATCAGAGCAGCAGCAGCTCTCAGTCCTCACCGCTGGGGACCCAGTCATGTCTGCAAGTAATTTAAGGGGGGACTGTCCACCAGTAATGATGCTTTCACCTCAAATTTATTCTGACAACTATAAATGTTGTGTTTACACTTAATTCCGACTTAACTTGACCAATTGTATTCATTCCGGAGGAATTAGTGTTTGTTTACTAAGTGAAATGACTGGCCTCATTGCTCGCCACTCACAAGAACGATAATATATTTTTAATACTGGTATTAAGCGTTGTTAAAGGCAGGGGAGAGAGAGAGAGAGAGAGAAAGAGATAGGGAGAAAGAGAGAGAGAGTCAAGTGTTTTATATATATATTACATCATTTTAGTGACAAGAATTCTGTTGACTTTAAATTGCTCACTGACTCTCGAGTATGTTATAAAACTCTTGATGTTATCGCGAAAGAATGTTAGATGTAGATTATTATTTAGCGTTGTTGAGTGTTGGTTCGTAGAGGAAGTGAATACCGGCCACCATCATCTACCGCGGAAAGGAATTAAAAATGTAATTACGTCAGGGACTGCAAATTACTCTTTGCTTCACACACACACATACACACGCACACACACACACACACACACACACACACACACTGGGAGCAGAGGCACTGTGTGTGCCGCTATCAACAATCTTCAACAATATCGAAAAAGGGGCCAGAGGTGTCGAAGACAGTAAATGTAGCCCTAGTGTAAGAAAGGAGACAGACTGGCAGCACTACAGACCAGTGTCACTTACATGTATATATAAGTTATAAAGAATATTATCAGAAGAGTGGTGGAACACTTAGAAAGGAGTGGGCTCATATATGACAACCAGCACGGCTTCAGGGATGGAAAATCCTGTGTCACGAACCTATTTGAGTTTTACGAGAAGGTAACAGAAGACTGGACAGAGAGAGGGAAGGGCTGATTGCATTTTCTTGGACTGTAAGAAGGCTTTTGACACAGGACCTCACAAGAGACTGCTACAAAAGCTAGAGGAGCTGGCAGAAAAACCACTGCACTGGATCAGGGAATACCTGACAGGAAGGAAACAACGAATGATGGTCCGTGACGAGGTGTCGGAATGGGTGCATGTAACGAGTGGGGTTCCATAAGGATCAGTCATAGGGCCGGTGCTGTTTTTTGTATATGTGAATATCACGAAAGAAGAGCTAGGGTAAGACGACGTAACAGTAATGAGAAGAATACAAGCGGACGAGGACCAGGAAAGGTTACAATGGGATCTGACAGGCTACAGGCCTGGTCTGACAAATGGCTCCTGGAATTTAACCCCAAGTACAGGCTCGGGGGGGGGGGGCAAAGGCTGCAAACCTCAATCAAAGAGAAGGACCTCAGGGTAAGTATCATGCCGAACATATCCCCTGAGGTTCTTATCATCAAATAACTGCTGCAGTAAATGCGCGTCTGGCAAATCTAGGAATAGCGTTCCGACATTTAAGTAAGGAATCATTTACGTCAGTGTACACCGTGTACCTCATGCCTATAGTGGAGTACGTGGTAACAGCACGAAACCCACACCTGGTCAAGCACATCAAGAAATAGGAGAAAGTACAAAGGTTTACAACAAGACTACTCCCGGAGCTAAGGGTTATGTGCTGTGAGAAGAGGTTAAGGGAACTCAACTGATCACATTGGAGGACAGGAGGACTAGGGAAAACATAACGACGTAGAAAATACTGAGAGGAATTGACAAGATGAAAAGGAACAGAAGGTTTCAGAGATGGAAAATAGGAACCAGAGGGCACATCTGGAAGCTGAAACCTCACATGAGCCACAGGAAAGTTAGGAAGCATTTCTTCAACTTCAGAGTTGTCAGGAAGTGAAACAATCTGGATAGTGAAGTAGTGGAAGCAGGATCCATGCATAGCTTGAAGAAGAGGTACTACAAGGCTCTTGTAGTACCTCTTGTAGAATGAGTTTTGTGAAATTATTGCATACACAAATTTTCGCTTGTTTTATTCGGCAAAATTGTAGAAATACTAAAAATGAAATTACTTCTACAGCTTCTACTACTATTACTACTTATTACAAATGCTCTTATTACTACTACTACTACTACTACTATTAATAATAATAATAATAATAATAACATATTGTATTATTATTATTATTATTTTCATTAAATATTAAAAAGCTCTCCATGTTATATTAAACCTTTCATTATTATTATTATTATTATTATTATTATTATTATTATTAATATTATTATTATTATTATTATTATTATTATTATTATTATTATTATTATTATTATTATTATTATTATCATTATTATTTGTTTTTAGAAATCTTAAAAATTTTCTAATTATTAAATTAAACCTTTTTATTATTATTATACTATCATCATTCAAATCCTCCTATAATAATAATAATAATAATAATAATAATAATATTAATAATAATAATAATAATATTTTATTATTATTATTATTATTATTATTATTATTAATGCTTTTTATTATTATTTTATCTTATTTCCATTAACCAGACTGTTAAGGTTTACATTAGTAAAATTAAATTACTTCCAAAAAGAATAAATCATTATAATTTCTGGTTATTTGGATATTTTAATACTGATAGACTGGTTAATAATTATAATTATTTATATAAATAAGAAATTCTAATGTTATCCTGGCGTAAAAATAAATGGCATTGATTTACGTTAAAAAAATTATTTCGCCCAAATTATACACACACACACACACACACACACACACACACACACACACACACACACACACACACACACACATACACACATACACACACTCACACACACACACACACATTAATATCGCCAGAACATTCGGAACATTTCTCCAGAATTAAATTTTTTTACAGCTGTTCAGAAAATAATTAAACAAATGATATAGAGTTCCATTTCCAGTTTGAGACACGTTTTAAGACTCATGATAAAATCCCAAAGATATTTTTCTTTTGGGAGTATTGGCTGTGGCGAGGCTTATTAACATGGTGGGAAAAACAAGAGTGTCTCATCAGGGGAATAACGAGAGGCTTCTGGTGACGCTCTTATGGAAAATAACTAAATTAACTGCCAATATTGCCTTTTGCTGGGATGATGGGGATTGATGGTGGTGGTGAGGAGAGGGAGTGGTGGTGAAGAGGGAGAGTGGTGG